>JAVLUZ010000145.1:15831323-15918521 GCA_036768485.1 Mermis nigrescens
TATCCATTGGCATCAAAGAATTGCGAAAAATAAAAAAAATTTCAAAAATTGTATTCTGAGGGGTATTTTGGTTTCTGGGAAGGGGATATGTTTCTCAGGAGCGCAAACCCCCCCCAACCTCCCACGCCCAGGTGTGCTTTTATCGCCGCTCGATATATATCATTTACAATTTTTCGCTTAATCTTTTTTCTAAGAATTGCTTCATGAGCTGTATATTTATGACTAGGACTTTCTTTGCTTCAAACTAAATCTTAAGTAAATTTGTATATCTTTTGGACATTGCTATAACTAATAATTATTTCTTCAATTTGTCAATGACAACCTTTTGCTTAGTACAAATGTCTTTGAGAAAATGTAATATGAAAAAGAGGCATTGTTTGTCTGCTCATAATCAAAGTTAGATTTTCTTTTAATCAATCGTATAGCCGTAACCATTGTCAATTACTCCCGAGCAGATGTGTTCTTGGACGGTTAACCCCCAGAATGGCAAGCAACCAACCCCCCGCAAAATGGCTGCAACCACACCTGGGCGTGGGGGGTATGCACCCCCCTGAGAATTCAAAATAACCCCCCCCGGAAATTAAATAGCTCCGAGAATTCAATTTTTGAAATTTTTTTCGTTTTTTCGCAATTTTTGGATGCCAATGGATAGTTCTTGATGAGAAACGTCGAAAAATAGTGTTTTTTCGCCATACCACCATTTTTAAGGCATTTTTTTACCTTCAAAAAATCTTGCACCCCCACCTCGGAATTTTCTTGCTGCCCACATATGGCTGTGACCCCCTCCTAGAATTGTGAATTTTTGTAAAAATTGGTAAAAGTTGTTAAAAAGTGCTTTTTCTGGCGTGTTTAGCTCATTTTTGGCTTGAAAATCTCAAATTTTCGGCCCTTTATACACATTTTTTGACTATATTTTGTTTAATTTACTCAATTTTTTTCAAATTTTTTCGAGATTTCTTTTACATTTTTATGTTTTAGAAAGAGCAAGCATTGTTTGAAACGTCAGAAAACAATCTTTTCGGCGTGTACCCGTCGTTTTTAGCCCCACAAAGGCACTATTTGAAATTCGTTGAGCCTGCCCCCCAGAATTCCCATGCTGTACACGTATGCTCCCGAGCAGCTACATTTCTTAGATATTTAATATTCCCCACATGACAAAAATTAACAATGACGGTACTTTTTAGGTGCGGGTTCAAAATAGGAGCATAAATATCGTCTTTCTGATTCAAAGAGCCATGATCTACGCTTTCAATTTCCAAAATAGTGTTTTGTTTTTTTCAATTTTTTTTAAATTTGTTCTTTTAGCCTAGAGGTTTTTCGAGGCTTTTGCGTGAGGGGTTGTTTTCCAGAATGTGAGATATTTTACTGAAAAAGGGTTTTTGTTATATGCAATTTTAGACAATTAGCTACTTACTGTAGCGTTGCATTACTCAACGTCTCACACTCTAATTAAACAATACTGCACATGAGTGTAGAGGGTCTGGCTGGTCCCCAGAATGTGATGGACTTCCCAGATCGATAGATCTCAGGGCTTAGGTTGGTAACTATGCTCTCTATGTATGTAATTGACGTCGTGTAGTCCATGTGTGTTGACGACAATTATGCATATTTATTTTGTTTTTATATTAAATGTTAAATTGTACATTGTAATTTTAGGATCATTGACGATATTTCTTTGGTTTGCTATCCAAGAATATACGACGAAGCATGACTCAAAGGACATTGATACATATTATAATGCGATTTTTTATATTCGTAGAATGATTATTTTTATCTCGTAATTTATCTTTTATTCGGATAAAAATCAATTTACCTATGTATAAATAGTTGTGTAAGTGGACAAAGGTACATATACCTAACTATGTATGTAAGTAGTTATAGTATGTTTCATACAGTTTAGGCGCAAGATTTAAAAACTGTTCAACAATAAGCTGACTGCGATAACAGTGACTTGATATAGAGCTAACATAATCTTGTAGTCTCTAGTCTCACTGGGTGGGCAGCAATTCCCACCACTAGATCAGCTTTGTAATAGTGACTTACGCCTACCGTAAGTGTACCACACTTTGTCGATAAACGTTCCTAATTATTTTGCCCCAAGTTCCATACATATGTAGGTAGTGCGCAATAGTCCATTACCCTGGGTGGGAACAGCACAAAAACTGGTTCACCTGATCATGACTTGTAAAGGGCAATTTGGTCTGGGGACTGGGTATAGGGCTAATTCATCACATACCTTTGTACATGGAAGCAACTTAATTCTGGAGTCCAATAGGGTAAAACTACAAAAAATTCAATTCTGAAGGTTCTATTGATTTTTAATTCTCAGATTCTTGGAGAAGGGGCACAGCTGCACCGTACGTACATGCATGGTCAACTGCCAGGTTATTAGGGTTCGATGGGCGAAATAATTAAAAATCGAATTCTGTGCATCTTCCACATTCCCAGGGATACAAATCGCCCCACACACATTCATCTGACTGGCTATGCTGTGCATCATACGTGGGCAGCAAGAAAATTCTGGGATGGGGGTGTGCAAGATTTTTTGAAGGTCAAAAAATGGACTTAAAAATGGTGGTATGGCGATAAAAACACCATTTTTCGACGTTTCTCATCAAGCACTATCCATTGGCATCAAAAAATTGCAAAAAAACGAAAAAATTTTCAAAAATTGAATTCTGGGGGGGGTATTTTGCTTTCTGGATGGGGGTATTTTGGTTTCTGGGGGGTGCATACCCGCCACGCCCAGGTGTGCTGTGCATCCGCGGTTCAAGATAATACATGGGCATAGAAAGTCTGGACCATATATGGGCAATAGCCAAATTCCAGGAGTCTAATGGGGCAAAATTGCCAAAAATAGCACCAACACTTCGATTCTGGGGCCTATCTGAACAGCTAACCAGAACTGAACATTTAGTGTTATTTTTGTCTATTTGGCCCCATCGGATTTCATTGCTGCCCATGCATGTTCAACACTCATCTTTTATGCTTTTCATCAAGCTTTAAACTGCAATCCAAAAAAAACCACGCGCTATAATGAATAATTTTCCTTCAATTCTCTCTCCGCCTACTGTAGGGAGCCAGGTGAAAGTTGCCAATTAAATGATTAAATCAAGGCACAACTCGCGCCTAAAGGATGGATAGAATGGCCAGGAATGCGGCTTAATGACCAGCAGTAAGGATGTAGGATATGCGCTTCATGTAAATTAATTCGTGTATGGGACATACATGATTTGCATCAGCTGTGGAACATGTTCTACTATATGCAAGTTTAAAACTTGAATTATTTGTCACAAGTCAGGAAAATTCACGGGATAACAATAACTGGTCAGGTGTAAAAAAAGAATAGGCGCAGCAAGCATTTGGTGTGTACACCATTTTTTGTACGAGACAAAGATTTTGAGGTTCGTACAACGTTTTTTGGAGCGATCTTTGTACAACTTTGTACGCAAAGTATAGGCACTTTTTGGCCGATTTTTATTGTGCAAAAAAATCGCTAACTCTTCGCAGAAAAAAAGTGGGTGTGTACAATATAGTTATGTATGATGTACATAGGTGCATACACATAAAATCGTATCTAAGCAATCTGCCATTAAATCGTGTATAGACATTCTGAGTGAACAGTAGGTAGCCAAGTGATTATTCGATTTCCAGCTCATATCTTGCGACTGTTTCCTCATGCTAAAACCTTTGAAAATAGTTCGTTTTGTTGATAGGGCGATGCCTATTTTGCAAAAAAGAAGATTTCGGCGCTAAGTTGATGTAAGCCACGGCTTGGAATCGTCATGAGCAATTACCATCCTCGTGATTGCTCCCGTTTATTAAATTCTACACTCTTAGCAGGCATACGTTATTCTGCACCCAAATGATTCTAACCCTGAAAGAAACAACTTTTAGCATTAAACTTTCTATAAAAATTTGGTAAACTTCATTAGATTAGTTACAATTCTCCAAAGAATGTGCAAAATAAATTGGTCAGCAAGGAATCCATATAAAACAACCTTAGTTACGGAACAATGCATTGTCTGCAATTCTCATGAGCCTTAGCCTTAAAATCGTATTATAAATAAATATCACGATGGTCTGCTATGATGTAAATGGGAAGATATTTATATGTCTGTATATAGGATCGGCCAGGGGACACAAACCATGCGTAGGGATGGGGTTCATACCTGGGTGTGGGGGTAGGAGGGTATGGATAGTGCTCGATGAGAAACGTTGAAAAATGGTGTTTTTTCACTTAATAAAGTCATAAATATAAGAAAATCTTTCTGCGCTTTGCACTATATCAATAAATTTATATTTTTTATAAAAAAGTTACAAATTTAGTCAAGATTTAGTTTGAAGTATCTGAGCAAAGAAAGTCCTAGTCATAAATACACAGCTGATGAAGCAATTCTTAGAAAAAATTGAGCACAAAATCGCAAGTGATATATCGAGCGGCGATGTAAGCCCTTATCATGCAAAATTATCAAATTAAAAACAACTGAAAAATCTGCCTGCTATAATTCCGCAGTTTTAACGTTTTTCAGGCGCCAGCATATATGTGCAGCATTGAAATTCTGATGAAGAGGGTCAGGCGTAAGGAAACTTTTAAAAAGTGTCCTTTTTGAGCTAAAAAACGACATGTAGATACCATGCATGGGCAGGGCAGTAAAAAAACATGGGGTCTGGTTGGGTGAAATTGCAAAAACTCGCCAAAAATGTCAATAAATATAATTAATGGGTCTACAGTAATCTACGGGTTGAATTTAGTGTTCACAATTCTTTCCAATTCAAACGACAAAAATGACCAAAATAGCTTTCAAAACGCATTTTTGAGGTGTAATACCATATTTTAATAGTATTTTTGGTCCGTTTATGCTGCATAATATCACTTTTAAACACTATAAAAATATAGAAATTGATCAATGTCGGACGCTTTCTTGGAGTAAAAAACACATATAAGTATTATTCCGGCGCAGAGCCATAAAATTTTTTGACAATGTAACTGCTCTTGTCCACACATGGGCGTGGGGGTTTGGGGGTATGCACCCCCCAGAAGTTGAAATACCCCCCCCCCAGAAAAAATTTGCTTTTTTAGCAATTTTTTGATGCCATTGGATAGATAGTGCTTGATGAGAAACGTCGAAAAATGGTGTTTTTTTCGCCATACAACCACTTTTAAGACCATTTTTTAACCTTTGAAAATTTTTTCACCCCCCCCAGAAATTTTTCTCTCCCCTTGAATTTCGGTGCTGCCCACCTATGCTCTTGTCCTTAAAAATGATGCAAAAAACGTTTTGCAGCCCAAAATCGCCGGAGAGCACGTGTCTGGCTGATCCTTCAGCGGGGACTTATACCACACCTGGGCGTGGGGGGGTTTGGGGGGTATGCACCCCCCAGAAACCAAAATACCCCCCAGAAATCAAAATAACCCCCAGAATTCAATTTTTGAAAATTTTTTTCGTTTTTTTCGCAATTTTTTGATGCCAATGGATAGTGCTTGATGAGAAAACCATTTTTAAGGCCATTTTTCGACCTTCAAAAAAATCTTGCACCCCCCCCCAGAATTTTCTTGCTGCCCACGTATGGCTTATACCCCTGAACCCTTATGTGCATTGCATGTATGGTAGTCACGTGTCAAAATGCTGTTTTTGACATTTTTGACAATGTTCGTTCTTTCTAGATAAAAAATCTCGAAAAAAATTGAAAAAAATAGTAAATACAGCAAAATATATTCGATAAATGAGTAAATGATGCGAAGCGCCGAAAATTTGAAACTTTTGAGCCAGAAATAAACTGAAAACGGTTAAGGAAGAAGCACACCTTT
The DNA here is from genome assembly GCA_036768485.1 of Mermis nigrescens. Classification (NCBI taxonomy): domain Eukaryota; kingdom Metazoa; phylum Nematoda; class Enoplea; order Mermithida; family Mermithidae; genus Mermis; species Mermis nigrescens. Next base: position 15,837,136 of record JAVLUZ010000145.1, read on the forward strand.
TTCAATTTTTTTAAATAAAAAATCTACATTTCTGAGTGTAGCAGCTATTTTGCTAGGGTTAGTAGCATACATGTATAGCATTGGGTACGCTAGAGGAAGGTTAAGCCCAAAAAACATTTCAGAAGTGCCTTTTTTCGGCTAAAAAAGTATGGCTACACGCGAAAAACACTGTTTTTCGACGTTTCAGAAAATTTGGTTCATTCTATAACATAAAAACGCAAACAAAATTTGAGAATATTTGAAATTTTAACTAAGTACTCGAAAATCTGTACATGTTGTAAAGCAGCCGAAAATGTGACTTTTAAGCCGAAAAAATAGTTATAGTCTGCTTCATACAAGTTAGGGCACACAAATTTTTAAACTATGTCCGATAATAAGCCGACAGATTGTGATTACAGCATTGATCTGATTTATAATTATCGTAACCTCGGCTTACTTTCGACAAAAATCCTTAAAATTTATGCCCAAACTTATATGAAACAGACTATAAAAACTCTTGAAAGAAATACTTCTTACACTTTTTAGGAAAAAATCGACTTGATATACATGTATGTACAAACTCAGATTTTGATTTTACTCTCAATAAGACATACAAAAAATTAGACTCACTTGACGGGCAAATCGCTGCTACCAACCAATTTTTCGGCGCAGTAGCTTCTCGAACATCTCCATTGCCACTAAAATCACATCCAAAGAGCGGCTGAAGAGAAAAACTCATAAATGATAAAGCTATACATTGAATGATCACGCATTACTTTGTTTATTTATTCACTAATGTCTATGTCATTTCATTAATTACGAGTATTTTAACCTTTATACACTATTTAGAAGGCAATTTCTGTATTTTGCTTCACCTAAGCCTTAAAATAGCGTTACAAATAAATATCACAAGAATTGCTAAATGTATATGCATAGTCATTACAGCCAAAAGGTACAAACACTCCAGCAACCTATTTGGGGCAAGCGGATGGCATTCGTATAAAGACTAAGCCTAAAAAAGTGGTTTGTACAAAATATAAAAGGTAAGGCAGTACATAAAATTAGAATAGGATTGAATATTTCATAGATGAAAAATAAATAAGCCAATTGACTTGATTAAAAAAATACATGGGGCACGCGATATAATGATACTCGTACCTAGGTTATTACATATTTCAAGGCTAAGGCTTTGAGAATATTTCATATACATACATACCTATACGACTTGGAATGTCAAAATGTTTGAAGATTTCATGACAAATAGATGCATCTAACTTTTCGTCTTTCCGTGCATTACCTTGCCTTACAAAATTTTTTTGAACAAGGGTGAAGGGGCGGCCGTGCCCCTTAAATATGGCCTTGCTTCTAACAGATAGGCATAGGCCCGTATCCAAAATCCGGCCAAGAGGGGCGGTCGTACGTGCTTTTGAAAAAAAAATTTCCCAACTCGAAAAACTATCAACCTGTCATTTTTTGGTAGCGTTTGAGTCAAAATACGGAAAGGACTTCACATCCGGCGAGGAGCGCCAAAAATTTGAAGATTTTGAGACAAGGGCGTGCAATTTTTCCATCTTTCTTTACGTTCTCCTATCCTTCAAAAATTTTTTTAGGCTAAGCCGCCCTCTCCAGCTCTGCCTACGTCCTACCTAATCACATTGTTTTTGCTTTTGCTAGCTATATACCTACTTCGATTATCAAAAATTATCTTTTTCCTTACTTTCCCTTTATCCGTCATATCATCCAGGAGCACTAGATAGGCTGCAGTAAACGGGAGTCGCGGTAGATAGATAGCAATAAGTCCATATTTTTTCAGCAAAATTTCATCCTTTTTCATCGTCCGAGCTCCGGTTCATTGTCATGCTGAGCGCTTCCATTTAAATTTAATTTTCACGGAGCCTAATCGAGCTACATCAACTGGCATGGTGGTGTTGAGAGCGGAAGAAACAGCAAAGGCGACTGTGGCGGCGCGAACAGGAAACCCAATGGAAAACGAGTCGGCTACAGTAATAATCGCTATTAGTCGATCTGCCGTTTTCTGGCACGGAAAAGGTCATTTGAAATGAAACAGACTATAGTAGAGATATTGCGACAAAAAAAGGGAAAAATGGGCAAAGAAGAACGATTAACACGCAATATTGGTTGTTTACATCTCCTAAGTCAAGCAAAAACCTCAAAGAACCGCTATTATAAATAGTGCCAGCAAAGATTAAATTTTTTGTCTCTGTGACTGTGCAAACAACTTTCTGAATAATAATATTCCTTTTGATAAAAAGGATATGAATAACACTTCGAAGATATCAGAATCAAATAAGATACATACATGGCAAACAATAAGCAGGCGACTACAAAAACAAAAGAAAGATATTATAATACAGGAAGGTGGCATTACTTCCTCTTTACTTACTCCATACTTACAATCGCTGGTAGCTTTTTAGCTGATGCAATAGCTGGTAGAAAATGAAACATACTGAAAAAATGATCCTTATACCTGCTGAAATCAGCAATCGGACTAAACTTATTGATGTTGTGCTAGATTCCTTGGATAATGAATTGCAAAAGTTTTGCCTTTGGAATCTGATTTTTTTGGCATACCAACAAGCACATCTTCATCACTCAATGCATTCTTTGCATCTTCAACTATACTAGCTCTATATGGCTGCTGCTTTTGTTCATATAGTCGTTTAAATCTATTAAGCACCTGATTGTGACTTCATGAGTTTTATTTCAGGAGCTATACTTTTGCTATGCAAAACTTTTTGCAATTCATTATCCAAGGAAATCTAGCACAACATCAATAGGTTATCCTTGCTCTGTTGCATAAGATCATCGAGAATCAATAGTTGAGGCACATGAACTAAATTGTTTTAGGTAATTAAAATCAGGAAGCCCTTCATATGAATAAAACATCGTTTAATTTTTTATAAAGAGGCTGATTTTCTGCGAAGCACCAACAAATCTTTTTGAATTTTAGTATCAATTAGGCATGCTCTATTCTCAATTAATTCGCTTGACAAATGTTATTTTGCCTGACTTTGTTGGTCTTGAAACAAGGCAGGTAAAAGGATGTTGGAACATCATGGTTTCAGGTATAAATATAAGTTTATCAGGAAGTATTTATAGAAAAATGGTGACTATACAAAATATTTTACTGAATACATCGCTACCCCATACGCTTAACCTCGAAGAAATCTACCAGAAATTACCGAAGACTGCACAATACAATTATTTGAGATTTCCAGGAATTGTATTTCGACTACCTCAGGCAACATTACTGATTTTCAAATCGGGTAAAATTGTATGTGTTGGAGCCAAAACAGTGAAAGATGGTGAAAGTGCTATAAAAGCGGCTGTAGATGCATTAAATGCTAGAAGTGATGATTTAAAGGTGAAACCCCATATGCTCGTAGGCTCTGCTAATTTAGGGTTCCGCATTAATCTTTGCAAATTTTATGAGCTGGTGAAAAGAAAATGCATGTATGAAGTGGAATTGTTTCCTGGCTTAATATACAAATTCAGAAATATAACATTTATATTGTTCACAAGCGGAAAATTAATCCTTACAGGTGCAAAACAGGAGCATGAGTTGCACAGAGCATATAAAATAGTTTCAACAATGCTTGAGAAATGCGGACTAGATACATAATATTTCAAACCTTACAAAAAATTTTCTTAACTTTACAAAAAATATTCCAAACTTTACAAGAAATATTCCAAACTTTACAAAAAATATTGCAAACTTTGCAAATTTTTAGATCAATACTGATGACATGGATGAAGTTATGTGTTCATCAATGATTTTTGTGTACAGGTTCGCAAAGTAAAACCTAGCCTCAGGGCTTAAAAATTCCCACAAGTTAAAGAGCAGGCAAAGATCGTCCTTTTTCAGGCGTTTTCTGATAAACTTTGAGAAGCTCAAAATAGCATGATCATCAAGTTTGAGCAATGTTTGCCTACACTGGTTGCTCATTTTTGGCCAAAAATAATCACCAACGGCATCATTGGACAAATGTGTATATTGTGATAAACGATGTAGAATATGATTGAAAAAACACTGACCAATAGACTCCATTTTTCACATTAAGATTAATTTACTATTTATAGCTTTACAATATCAGAAACCCACGAGTCAAACTTGGGTGGGTAGCCTCTCCAGCGCGCCAAATAATCAGTTTTCTTGCCTTTTTTACGAACTTTTATGATTTTTTCAATCACGAATAAATCATTGGATTTTGCACTAATTTTTTGCAGCTCGGTTTCGTAGAAAACACCCTCTAATTTTTCCCCTTTTGATCGTCGAGAGTATAAACAGGTGGGGTGCGAGCAAACTTCTCTTTAACAATGAAATATTCTTCGGTCCACTGGGGCCAGAACCCTTTTTCGAATGTGCGTTTCACTTTACTTACGAACTTTATCACCAATATTAAATTTAAAAACAACGTTCGGTTTATCAATCCTGAATGCCTTGTTCAAAATTTCCCTTTCGTTTCTGTAGGTAACGTTAGCGGGGGACGTATCAATGGTTCTATGATAAGAATGATTATAGTTTTTAAGCAAATCGGGCAAAATTTCAATATATTTAAATGTATTCTTTTTAGTGAAATATCGCCACATATGTTCCTTAAGCGTACGATTAAACCGCTCAACAATACTAGCCTTCATTTCGCTTTTGGTCGTGAAAAAGTCAATAAATTGAGATTTTAAAAATTGCTGAAATTCCTTGTTTGTAAACTCAGTTCCCTGATCCGTTTGCAATTTATATGGTTTACGGCCCGACGATTCGAAAATTTTTGATAAAGATGCGATAATTTGCTTTACCAGTTTTTGATTTAAGTGGAACTGACCATGCATAATTTGAGAAAATGTCAATACAGTTCAACAGAAATTTGTATCCATCGTTGAATTCGCTCAACGACTGCATGTCTGCCACCTGCTTCGCCTGAACAGCGTATCCACCTTTGCCTTAGGCAAGTACTTCTGGTCTAAGCTAACTGCTGAGTACAAACAAAGTTCAGTAGAAAATGATGCTGAGGCTTTCAGCAATTTTTCCAAACTTGTCAAACAATGTTTCACTCTTCGTGATTTACCCACTCTTGCTAATCTATGGCAACATTTAAGTGAGAAAGCAAAAGAATATTATGCATACTTTCACGAACGGATCAATCAATGAGCATATACTGTGCTATATAGTGCTCACAAATTAAGTGAGTGTTTGACGTGGATCGGCAAAAATCATACAGTGTCAAGTAGCGGTAGTGTCACCTATCTGACTCTAGGCCCCTGCCTAAGCGCGTGCAGTCAATTTTTCTTAAGAGACAAACTTGATCCTTAAAATTGCTAAAAATCAAGCATTGTAAAGACAGTGTAAAAAATCGGTATACTGTAGGTTGCACGCTAAAATTTTGTACGTAATAGCATAGCTAAGACATATACTAATCATACTCTCGAAAATTTGAGCCCGATCCAACCGCTGGTTCTTGACTTACGCAAAAGTGTAAACTGATGTTGGTATACTGTAGGTATATCCACAAAACTTTTGTAATAGTTCGCAAGTAGGATATTTATTCCACCCCCGAAATTTCAACCCAATCCGCCCACTATTTCTTAGGTTATAGTACTATTTGAGAAAGTGTAAAGTAAATTGGCATACTGTTGACTGCGTGCTGAAATTCTGTACATAGCATACCTGACATATACCAAACATACTCTGAAAATTTGAGCCCGATCCGACCGCTGGTTCTTGACTTACGCCTCTTCAAAAATTACCCCCTGGGTAATAACCCCTTGATAATAAACCACTGGGTAATAACCCCCTGGGTTATTGCATCCCCTCCCCCCGGCCCTGGGCCCTTGGCCCCGGGCTGGCGCGCGCCCCCTCCCCGGGCAGGTCCGGGCAGGCCCGATTCTTGAGTCCTGAGAAAAGCCAGGGCGCAGATTCTGAGCCCCTCCGCCTATGCTATAACACAGGCAATGTTATAACGTTGCACCCTAGGGACACACACACTATACTACTAAAGTACATTTCAACAACAAATGAATAATGCAACCTTTACACAACTACTAGGTGTAGAGAAAACTAACAGTCAGATTCCCCAATTCTGATTTTACGTAGAGGATTTTGAAAACAATTAAGCTTCCGCAAAGCTCTAGAACTAAAGTTAATATGCAGTGTAAACTTTACACAACCACAGAGTGTAAAGAAAAGGTCAGTCGGATTCATAATTCTGATATTACTCCTGATATTACGATCAATATTTATGAAAAAATTGAGTCTCCACAATGGCCCGAGGACAAATAAATATCAGATGTAAAGCACTTTACACCACTGTTGCGTGCAAACAAAGTGCCGTATCACATTTGGTTTCTGGTTCATTTTTAGACTTGAGATTATGTCCAGACTCATAACCCAGAACTTGGCAGAAAGAAACAAGACAGAAACACGTTTAACTTCCCCATTTTTTGACTTTACACCTCCCAAAAAAGCTAAATATTGATGTAAACAAACGCAATTCACTGTGACGCGTACCCCTTAGAAAGTACTGTATTTTTATCCTATTCGACTTCGCCCGACTTCTGAATAGAGAAAGTGGCGAACAAAAAATGGACAAATACGTATTTTCCACTGTCCACCACATTGTAAACTTTAAAAATCTGTACCTAACGCCCCATTGAGTGTAAATAAATTCGGTTCAGGCTAGTTTGTAGCCCTTTGATTGTAGTACGTTTGTATGTGCCAAACGTATGTTCCGCAAAATATTTGATATGATATACCAATCAAAATACGAAAAAAAGCTGTTTTTTGCCCATTTTACACCTCAGATTTTGGACTTTACACCCCCATAAACAACTCAATATTACGTTTTTTTGAACGCGGCTTGTTTCGACGTGTAGCCCTTGAAAGTTACTTCATTTCTATTTTATTTAATTGATATCAACTCATGACCGAAAAAGTTGGCAGAGAAATCTTGAACAAAATCTGTTTTTTACTCATCCACTAGAGTGTAAAGTCTAAAACCCTTTTACTGTGTATTGATTGTAGAAAAGTTTGCTGGTAACCAAAAGATAGCCCTCGATCCGCAGTACATTTCTGTCAGAAACAATTTCTTCAAACTCATGACCGGAGTTGTTGGCAGACATAAACAAGTTGAAAACTCGACCAAAATGTGTCTTTTCACCCCCCCAGATTTTCGCACTCTTTACACTCCCATTCGAGAACTAAGGCGAAATTCAAAAACAAAACAGTGTCATCTGCAGAACCTAAATAGATGAATAAGTCAAATAGAGTGCATGGTTTTGCCGAAAGAATTTAAAAAAATGAAAAAGTCAGTATTCAGAAGATTTGAACCCATTAGTCTTTTTTTAAATCCGCAAGCGAGAACGGATGCGTCAGCCTCTGCACCATCTCAACATATCGGCGGATTTAAATACTTAGTCACATTATACTTTACACTTTTGTGCAACAACCATTGAGTGTTAAGAAATTTTAAGGTCAGATTCGTACTCTACTACTGAAGGGCAATATTTAAAAAAAATTGGCCCTTCGCTAATTGTTTGACACCCAATGCTCTTGGCGGAAAAATGCTCCTCGGTGTAAACTTTACACTTGTGGTAATACCGCAATATTGGGTGTATAGAAACAAAATAAACTAGGATCTGTAACGCTAAGGTCAGGGCACCTTTTGAGCATAATTAGCATGTTCCGACTACTTAGCGGAGTAGCTGAAGAAATTTCGTTTTTTGTCTCTAACCCTTTACACTAAAACGATCACAGATCAAGAAATATTGCGTAATAAGAGAAGAAAAAAGAGTTTTGAGATATTGTAATCCTCTACAACATAAAACCAATTGGACTGCACAGAAACTAAAATTGAGTTAGATAAAGCTGAAGGACACGCAAAGAGTAAAAAACCCGTACACTTTACATTTTTGTGCAACAACCATTGAGTGTAAAGAAATTTTGAGGTCAGATTCGTAATCTACAGCTCAGGGGCAACATTTGAAAAAATGGCCCTCCGCAAATTATTTGATTTTTTGGTTTACACTTTACACACTCATTGTCAACTCGGTATTGAGTTAAAACAAAAAAACACCGGCATCGAATTTTTTTAATTATCTATCGATTAAAAAAACCCACACCTCCCAGGTTTGTGCCGTTGTTACTGTGAGGGGGGACACAAATTTCGCACTCGTCGTGATAAACAAATAAGAAAAAAGGATGGCCAAGTATATAATAGGTAGCGCTATCGCGCTACCTATGATGTATCATGGAGTTTAACATAAAAAATTATTATTAGTGTATTATAAATATTGTTATAAGTATCCGTAGCAGACTTTGCTTCGGTTCTTCAAATACCTTATTTCCGCGTTTGTATTCATATCACACGAGTAAGAACAAATTGATTATATATAGCAGAACATGACACCACTAATTAAAACAACCGGTCTCGCAAGAGCTGGAAATTAGGTCCATTAGGCTTTCTTAGAAAATTTCGGAGCGACTTCGGCGAAAAGACATCAGTGGGACATCGACAAAAAAGCAGTTCGATCATACATGGGCAGCGATTGAATTCTGGGGGGTCTAGGTGGCGTAAGAGTGGCACATCCCCAAAAAAGCATGAATCCCATCTATCGTTTTTTTGGCGGTCTACCAGATTCGCGGTAAAACCTCCTAAACCCCCACGCCTATGTGTGAGTCCGATAATGCATAAGTTTTAAATTATTACGCTTTTGTGAAATCGATTTCGCTATACTTCTTTGTATTCCATTATCAAATTATTAATAAGAAATGTATATTGAAATAACTTTTTCATTATTTAATTATACGATATATTCCGACAAATCAGTACATAAGTTAGGGTCGTTGAGTAGAATTAACAGTTTCCATTGAATTGATAGACTGAAAAGTTAAATATTGAGCTATATCATATATTCGATGCTTTTTATTCCTTGGCCGATGACGCTTTCGCCCTGGTTTCGTTATGGGCTTTCCGCTAACTTCCGTTTTCCTCATTGTTGTTCTTGTTGATGTTCCAACGATTTTAATCCTTATGGCTTCCGGCACTTTAGTGACTTTGGCTATCTTTGAAGACCGGCTAGGTTTGGTCAACGAAGCTGGAATTATTATTTTAGTGGCTTTGCTAAGCTTGGTAATTTTTGCCGCTTTCGTAGACTCAATCATTTTCCTGACAGCCTTAGTCGCTCTGTTAAGCTCTATTAATTTCCTCGCGTTCGTCGTTTTTCTACCAACTTTAGTAGCTTTAGTTATTTCTGTGCGCTCTGTCGCTTTCGGTGGTCCGGTAAATCTTTTGAGGATTTTAGTGCCGGCTGCTTTAGTTGATTCAGTGCGCTTGGTGGCTCTGGAAAATTTTGTAACTTTTTTGAATTTTGTAATTTTTGTCATCTTCGTAAGCACGGTCTTTTTTGCTGATTTAGTTCGCCTGATTGCTCTGGTCGTCTTAGTCGCTCTAGTGCGTCTTGCCCACTTGGTCTCCTTTGTTGCTTTAGTGTGTCTAGTCGCCTTCGTGCTTTGAGTCGCTTTGGTGAGTCCGGTCACTTTGCTAGTTTTGGTTGCTTTTGTTGCTTTAGAGAAACTGGTAGCTCTGGAGATTTTAGTCGCACTGCTAGACCTGGTAATTTTTATCACCAGCGGTGCTTCGGTTGTTTTTGATGTTTTAGTATGTCCGATTGCTTTGGTCGTATTAGCCAATCTGGTACGGATTGCTAATTTTATCACCTTTGTTGTTTTTTCGGTGACATTTGTAGCTTTGGCTACTTTGATTTGTTTGGTTTTGGTGGCCTTAGTCGCTTTGGTGGGTCCGGCCACTTTTTTGACGATGGTAATCTTAGCTACTTTTGTTGCCTTAGTGGGCCTCGTAGATCTTGAGATTTTAACCGCATTGCTAAGTTTGGCAATTTTCGTCATCGTCGGAGACTTGGTTATTTTCTTGGTCTTAATAGATCTGGTTGCTTTGATCATTTTAGTCGCGCTGGTACGCATTGTTAATTTGATCAGCTTTGTTGCTTTTTTAGTGACTTTTGTACCTTTAGCTTCTTTGATTTGTTTGGTAGCTTTGGTGGTTATAGTCGCTTTGGTGGGTCCAGCCACGTTTTTGACGATGGTAATCTTAGCTGTTTTTGTTACTTTAGTGTGCCTCGTAGATCTTGAGATTTTAGTCGCATTGGAAGGTGTGACAATTTTCACCACCTTAGGAAGCTTGATTATTTTCTTTGTTTTGATAGGCCCTTTTGCTTTGGTCGTTTTAATTACGCTGGTGCGGATAATTAATGTGTTCAGCTTCGATGCTTTCTTTGTGATTTTTGTATCTTTAGCTACATTGGAGGGTTTGGTAGTGCGCCTGGTTGCTTTGATTTTAGTCGCTTTTGTGGACTTGGCTAATCTTGTTGGCTTTAATTTCTTCTAGCTTCTTCCTGCTTGGTTTCCTTTGTGGGTTTGGTTATTTTGAACTTTGTTACAATGTTACTTTTTGTTTTGGTTATTTTTGTTACCTTTTCAGTTTTAATTACTTTTTTGCTATAATGCGCTTAGCCGATTTAGTGATCTTAGTCGGTCTGGTATCTTTGGATTTATTTGTTTCGATTGGACTGATAGTTTTTAATTTAGTTGCTGTTTTTGGCTTTCTAGTCGCTGTACGTGAGCCAGTTACTTTTACTGCTTTAGTTGGTCCAGCCTTAGTGCGTTTTATTGGTTTGATTGTTTTAGTTGACTTTGTCGCTCTTGTGGGCATAATTACCTGGGTTGATTTCGTTGCTTTGGTTGCTACTGTCTTCCTGATAAATTTGCTAGGTTTAATTATTTTTGTAGCCTTAGCTGCTATTTTAGTCTTAATCGCCTTTGCGATCGTTATTGCTTTTGTCGCCTTTGCTGTTTTTGCTGCCTTTGTGAGTTTGGTCGCTTTAGCAGCTTTAGTCAATTTGGTGCGCTTCATTATTGTGAATAATTTTATCGCCGTGGTTCGCTTCGTTCCCTTTCTTATGTTTGACGCCCTGGTCGCTTTAATGACCTTACTTGGAAAAGTTAAAACGAATGTCTTGCTCTTTCTCGTTATTTTGCTTGTTCTTCTAGCTTTGGTCGCCTCCGTGGCCTTACCTATTTTAGTCATTTCAGTTACTGCTTTAGTGGCCCTAGTGCTTTTTGTCACTCTAGATGATTTGGGTCTTTTTCTTGTTTTCATTGCCTTTGTCGCTTTGGTGGTTTTTATGTCCTCACTTGGTTGAGTAAATTTTGCAGCTTTAGTCAATTTGGTTGTTCTAGTTGATCTGGTTGCTGCTGCAGTCTTGGTCGTTTTTGTTAACGTAGAAAGTTTAATTGTTTTGGCAGTTTTCGTTGTTTCATAGACTTTACCTACTGTAGTCGATTGAATTGAGGCTTTGGTAACTGTTGTTATTACAGAGGTCTTACATGCTTGCAATATATTGGTTGCTTTTGTGGCTTTTGTTGCCCTGCTTGGCTCGGATGTCCTTGTAATCTCTGTTGATTTAGTTGCCGCAGTTTTTGCTTTCAAAGTAGTTTTTGCAAGTTTTCTTCGTTTCACTTTTACTCGTCTTTTAAGGTTTATTTGAACTTCTTGATTAGATCTTTGAATAATACCTACTTTATTTACTGCTTTAGCTTCGTTTGGTAAAGGCTTGGCTGCCTTAGTGACTTTTCTAGTTTTCGTTTCTTTTGTTGCCGTACAGGCCCTAGAGGTTTTTGCGGCAGCCTTGGTCTTTGCTTCGGCTCTATTATGCTGCATACGCTTTCTATGCCATAGTAATACTCGTCTTTTAAAACTCAAATGGAAATCTTGATCGGATTTTTGAATAATATTTGGGTTTGGGTAATTTGAGAGCGTTTTCGATTTGTCCGAAATCGATCCATTGTCGTCTTCATATGCTGCTCTCACTATTGAATTTGCGTAAGTTATTAGGCTAGTAAACACCTGAAATGGCTCAAAAATCAGTGAACGATCTATGTAAAATATTTTTTTAAATGAGACAAATTGAAGGCAAAAGCCGATAAGATTAGAACATTTTCTTCAAAGATGCTTGAAATGGACCAGAAACGGTGGTTTAACATAGTTTCGACGATATTGAAGCATTTACACCAATTTTTGGCGTCAGTTTGGCCCGAAAAAGCTCGGTTATTGATCCCAAGACCGGCTTACCCCCAACCAGCCATGTCGTGCATCTATGCCTGTCACCACACATAGGAGGGTTGAGGGTCTAGACCACATGTTGGTATGGGGGATTGGGGGATTAACACCTCCTAAAGTGGAAAAACCCCGCAGTTTACTATAGACCTCCAGCGCTCTGTGTTTAGTAATATTTTTGGCGATTTTTGGCGATTTCACCCAACCAGACCCCACACATTTTTCTTGATACCCCTATGGTATAAATCCCCTGAATGAAAAAATGGGAATTTTTAAAAAAATGAGGCAAAATGAAGGGAAATAAATGTTACAAATTTAAAATTTTCTTCAAAAGTGCTTCAAATTGACCAGAAACTGTGCAATAACGTAGTTTTAACGTTATGTTAGTGCTTATACCAGTTTTTGAGGTCATTTTGGCCCAGAAAAAGCCCAATTCTTGACCGTTAGATCGACTGATCCCCCAGATTGGCCATGCTGTGCACCTATGCCTATGACTATATAGAGAACAAACCCCTAGCTTTTAAATCATGTCAAGCTTGTTGAGATTTTTTATTTCATCTATTAGAATTTTAAATTTTGATAATACTATATCTCGAAATCGATTAAGGGAGCGATGATAATCTTGCGCTAGCTAAAGTAAAATATATGCTTTTTATGTCCTAAGAAAATTTTATGCTTTTCTAATTCAATAAACCTTGCAGAGCGCGAAACGCTACAATTTTTTATATTTGGAAAAAAATTATAAATCATTTATAGTCTCAACCAGTTACAAAGAAAATTAGAAATGCTGCAATTTGATTCAGTTTAAAGCGTGCTTAAGTTGCATGATCTAAGAAGGAAGAACCACAATGATCTTTCGACTAATTTGCTCTTTCATTTTGTTTGAGCCAAAAAGGAATCTATTTCAAGACGCCAAGCGCACAAGAGTTGACGCTTTATTAAAGAAATGAAGCGATATTCCCTAATTTCAATTTGTCAACAGAGAGCATTTGCTACATGAACTCGCAAAGCTTCGTTTCTTTTAGCTAGCTTAAAACATCAATTACATTAAGAGCCAATTATTGCGAAAAATTTCTCACAATTTTAGCTATTAATGCACATGAAGAACAGTTGCAAAATTTATTTATTTTGTCAACTTTACTGAGGTTCTATGATATAAATTAGTCACATTGATAGCAAAAGGACTGATAAAATTCGAGCTTACGTATTTGATTAATTGGAAATTTTATAACTTAAAGCTATGATTAAGCTTAAGTAATTTTGACTTTTAATTGATTTAATTAATTTAATTCATAATTTTTGATTTTAAATTTCTGAGTAATAATCTAATTTCTTATTAGGTTTGATCCTAAATTTCAATTTTTCGATTAATGACAATTTTTGCAATTACGAAAAAGTCATCGTCAAATTTTCATGCAACAGATTGAAAAAGATTGTCTAATTCTTGTTTGCGTATCAAACATGCTAAATCCAGTCTCTTACGTTCGCTTTACTCTTTTATCAAGTTGACAATAAGCGCCCAAAATTGCAAAAACTAAAATAAGCAGCTTTCAATTGATCATAGCTATTTAATCAATAATTACGGTGTGATCTACTTCTGCAAAATAAATCAGATATTAAAAAATAGATTTAAAGAAAATCTTACTACAGTTGCTATGCAAGTGTAGCGCATTTGGCTCTGCTAAAAATCCATTAATTTGACTGCATAATTTTAGAGACCTTATAACCGTAAATTACGCCAACGCTCTACAGGTATGAAAAATAATTTTCCCTGTCATTAATGACGATGTCGTGCTGATTCAGTATATTTCTTTCATGCACGTTCCATTCAGTTGTGATCATGCGTGGTATTTGAGAAGGATTAATCGGATTATGCAGTTCAGCGAAAATACCACATAAGTGTCTTAAATTCCTTAAAAGACATAAAGGATGATTCAAAACAATCATTTAATAATATATCCTCTCTCTAGTTTCCGTAAACTACAGAAACTACAGAACTATTAGAGTATCAGGTCATGCATAGCTATTGCCTCAACTGTAGTAACTACTGTAAATCACACAATCATTATTTTTATATTGATTCCCCATTAATTTGTTTGAAATGTATCGACTATAAATTTACAGCATGTCATGTTTTATTCACTGCTGAAACGTGTAAGCAATAGAAAATAAACAATGAAAAAAATGAAAAATGACAGAAAAACAATTAAAAACGTTCTATTGCGCTGCTCATCGCTTCTTCAGAAAACCTATTTTTTAGAACGATCGAGTATGGACCAGACATTTAAAACGTCGTGTTAGGAGTTTAACGTCAATTCATTTATATTCTAGCCGCATATTGTTTTTATAGCAAGAAAGAATACTCCGATGGAGCAAAAAAAGGTGAATATACTTGATTTATTTATTCTTAAAGATGTAAAAGGAGGGAACTAGTGAAAATTTCCCTATACGCGCAAAAGCCGTAAGAATGTGTAAAACAAATACCGCAAAAATCGAACTTTATTCTGCGGCTTATGCCTGTTTATGTAGACTGAATTGAGTTGGCCTGGAGGTGTAAAGTTTGTCCGATAATCCTGTTTTCCATCAGAGCATTGTGATGGTAAAATCCTATGCATACTTCGTCCGATCCGGCGCCGCGCGGCGCCGCATGCCGCACCCCGGCGGACTCTTGCCGGACAAAGCCGCATGCGGCAGTGTGCGGCACGAGTCCGGCGGGATGCGGCATGCGACGCCGCGCGGCGCCGGATCTGACAGCCAATCCGACTTTCATTCATACTCCATCCGGCTTCTTCCAGCTAAAAATCAATATTTGCACCGCAACAAACATTGATGTTTTTTAATTATCTCTCTGTCGAAGAGCGCTTCAACCATACCTGGGCGTGGGGGGTTTGGGGGTATGCATCCCCCACAAACCAAAATACCCACCCCAGAATTCAATTTTTGTAAATTTTTTTTGGTTTTTTTCGCAATTTTTTTATGCGAATCGATAGAGCTCAATGAAAACGTTGAAAAATGGTGTTATTTCGCCATAAGGCCATTTTTGACCTTTGAAAAAATCTTGCACACCCTCCCCCAGAACTTTGGTGGCGCCACCTGTGGTTCCTACTGTTGTGTTGCTTGTATTGTATGTAGTAGGTACGCGTTTTAATCTGGATTTTGTTTAAAAAATTGGTTGATTTGAGTACATAGCAGCAAATTAATCAGAAATTTAAAGGTTGAAAAATGAAGTACTACAAAATAAACAAGGCGTGCAATTCGCTACATCTCGCGCCAATCCTTCAAAGTACAGGGCAGTCTGTTAAAAAGATTGATTTTTTACGCTGTCCTATACATTTAATGTGTGCCGGACGGACGAAACTTGAAATCGCCCCCAATTTGTCCGTTTCGACAAAAAAGCCGCATTGCGGCACAGATTTTGACGTCACGCGCGTGGGAAAGTCGGACGGACGCGTGCCGCATGATGCCGGATAATGCCGGACTCGTGCAGGAGCGTGCCGCAGCGGTTTTGTCAATTTTTGCATTCCGACACCAAAGCGGACGGAGCCGGACGAAGTATGAATGGGCCTGGTTCCGTGAAATAAATTATAAATCAATTGTTTACCAAACATGAAAGCTTTTCAATTGTTCTTTGCAAAACAGTGAAAAATGCTTTGTGGCTAAAACTTGATTTGTAAAGCCCGAAACATACTTCACGCGATTCGCGCCGCAAGGGGCTTTGCGGCCACAGTATACCCAAAAATGTGACGTCATGGCGCGAAACTGGCGCGGCGAAATTCATCTGCCGCTTCGCGTCACCTAGGCATACTTCACGCGGCGCAGTCGCCGCGCGGCAAGAAAAAAATGGTGCCAACTGGACGACCCTTCGCCGCTTCGCTGCCGCTTCGCTCGATGTTGGCATACTCCGCGCGAATTGCCGCAATGATAACGCGTTGATTTCTTTCAAAATCTATTTTTTTTAAATCGGCGAAAGCTCATTTAAATTCATTTATGCATTTACAATGTAGGTTACCATGTTAGGACACCATGTACATATGTATGTATGTACCACTGATGTCGGCTGGTTAGCAGAATCACACGATATCATTCTGAAAGAGATGGAGGAGGAAGTTTGTTTTACACTTGCTTGTTATCTGCTTAGTGCAGGAAAATTCTGCACCTCATTTATCAGTGTTGTATCGAAATCCATGATCCTAAGCAAAAAATGCGTACAGCAAAGATAAAATCACACAACCGAGTGGTCAGAAGTATTCAGGATTCATGCACCTTTCATATACAAGAAATGACAAAACTTCCAGAATCAATGACTGAACGTCTTGCATCCTGCATGAATTTTTTAACACTATTTATTTCAAAGACAGGTATGTACGCAATAATTAAAAGCTACACAACAAATTGGAGAAAGTCCGATCAAAAACGTACAAATCCAGTACTGCCACATACGTACTTCTATGACATTTCAAAATCGACGAAGATCGTTTACGCTCACGTAGATACGTACATCATTATAGATTCAGAGCAGATCGATACCGGTGCACCTCATTAGCATTCGCGAGGAAAGTCCAAACGTTTGGACTTCTGCGGCGCGGCGAAAAAATTCGAAAAAATGCTAAAAATAGAAATTATTTGCATCTCGCCGCGCGGTGAAGTATGCCATGAAAAGCGGCAAAAAAATTGGACTTTAGCGAATTAGGTTGCGACGCGGCGGCCGCTTGAAGTATGCCTTGAAATGCGGCGCGGCAAACTTCGCGCCTCGCCGCGCGGCACGCCAGGAAGTATGCCATGGGTCAGCGCGAATTCGGTGCGGCGACCGCTGCGGCGAATTTGCGCCGTTCGCCGCGCCGCGTGAAGTATGTTTCAGGCTTAAGGGCAACAGTTTTTACTTCCTTCAACAATTTATAGCTTCAATATCAAGTGTTGACATTGAAAGAAAGATAACAATGGTAGTCAGAAAATTTATTGAATTAAAATTTACGTCAATGACGTTATTAACCTAATTAAAATAAAATCCTGCATCGACAGAAACAGCAAGCGAAAGCCAGGCATGGGTCAACAAACACATCAGTGTTTAAACCGACGCAATGATGTGTCGGCCACCAAAATTCGCATGCAATTGAACAATGTGCGAGGAAGCAACAAAAATTAGTAGTCGAGCAAGACAGCATGAACGATTCCGGCCACAAATCATTAATCAAGTCGACGCGTCGGCAAATGCAAACAATTTAAGAAAATTTATGAATCGCATTCATTCCAAAAACAAACAGACATAAATTTGCATAGATTTTAACAGGAAAAAATGTTGGAATCGGTTTGATAAAGACAGCGCATAAGAATTATATTATCATAGATAGCGCGATAGCGCTACCTATAATATACTTGGTCATCCATTTTTCTTATATGTTTATAACAGCGAGTGCGAAATTTGTCCCCCATCACAGCAACAACGGCACACACCCGGGAGGTGCGATTTTTTTAAAAGGTAGATAATAAAAAACTTAGATACCCTTTTTTTGTTTACACTCAATACCGAGCTAGTCGTGAGTGTGTAAAGTTTACACCAAAAATTCAAATGATCGGCGGAGGGCCAATTTGAAAAAAATGTTTTCCCTGATTGTAAGTTTACGAATCTGGTCTTAAAATTTCTTTACACTCATTAGTTGCTGCACAGGAGTGTAAATTAGACGGTTTTTTCACTGTTTTCATGTGCACAAGCATATCTAACTCAGTTTTACATCCTATGCAGTCTGATTGGTTTCAAAAGGTAGACGGTTATAAAATCTAGGGGAGCCTTTCTTTATTTTTTAAAGTAATATTTTCAAATTTAGAGGCGGTTCATTGTAAAGAGTCTGGGACAAAAAAATTTTTTTCCTGCCATATTCTCCACTTAGTAGACAGAACGTGGTAATTATCTTTAAAATGTGCCTCGTCCTAAGCGCTACACGTCGAAATTTATTTTGCTTTTTTACAATCAATATTGCGTTATTAGTTCAGGTGTAAACTTTACACTAAAAAAATATTTTCCGCCTAGGGCGTCGTGGATGATGAAATTTTAAAAAAATATTCTCCGTAAGGTCAGAATAACGAATCATACAGCCAGTGTTTGTTGAGTTATGAAGAGGTTAACTTTGAATTATACATCTATTCTCTAATGCCGATAGATTACTCCGTATCGCATATTATTTGATCAGATTTTTCTTATTTCAGAGGTTTTTGACTCGTCTTTAATAGACAATTATTTTTATTATCATAAATGCACTATTCTTAAATTTCAGTAGAGTAATGAATATTTTTCAATATAGTATAATCAAGCTGAAATCTTGGCTGCGAGTTGAGTTGGTGCAATGTCTGACGTATTCGTTCTCGCATGTGGATTTAAAAAAAGAATAATGCGTTCAACTTTTCTGAATACTAACTTTTTTCATTTTTTCAATTCTTTTGGCAAAACCCTGCACTTCATTTGACTTATTCATTTATTTAGATTCTGCAGATCACACAGTTTTTTGTTTTTTGAATTTCGCCTCAGTTCTCGAATGGGAGTGTAAAGAGTGCGAAATCTGGGGGTGAAAAGACACATTTTTGTCGAGTTTTCGACTTGTTTATGTCTGCCAACAATTATGAGTTTTAAGAAATTTTTTCTGACTTAAATGTACTACAGATCAAGGGCTATCTTCTGCTTACTAGCAAACTTTTCTACAATAAATACGCAGTTAGTACCAGGGGTTTAAACATTACACTATAGTGCATGAGTAAAAAAACAGATTTTATCCAAGATTTCTCTACCAACTTTTTCAGTTATGAGTTGGGATGAATTAAATAAAATAGCCATAAAGTAACTTTGAAGAGCTACACGTTGAAGCAAGCCGCGTTTAAAAAAACGTAATATTCATTTGCTTATGGGGGTGTAAAGTTCGAAATCTGAGGTGTAAAATGGACGAAAAACAGGATTTTTTCGTATTTTGATTGGTAAATCATATCAAATATTTTGCAGAACATAAATTTGGCACATACAAACGTACTACAATCAAAGGGCTACACACTGGCCCAAACCGAATTTATTTGCACTCAATGGGGCGTTAGGTTCAGATTTTTAAAGTTTATATTGTGGTGGACATTGGAAAATACGTGTTTGTCCATTTTTTTGTTCGCCACTTTCTCTGTTTAGAAATCGGGCGAGGTCGAATAGGATAAAAATAAAGTACTTTCTAAGGGGTACGCGTCACAGCGAATTGCGTTTGTTTACATCAATATTTAGCTTTTTTGGGACGTGTTAAGTCAAAAAATGGGGGAGTTAAACGTGTTTCTGTCTTGTCTTTTTCTGTCAAGTTCTGGATTATGAGTCTGGACATAATCTCAAGTCTAGAAATGAACCAGAAACCAAATGTGATACGCTAATTTGTTTGCACGTAACAGTGGTGTAAAGTGGTTCACATCTGATATTTATTTGTCCTCGGGCCATTGTGTAGACTTAATTTTTTAATAAATGTTGATCGCAATATCAGAGTAATATCAGAATTATGAATCAGACTGAAATTTTCTTTACACTCTGTGGTTGTGTAAAGTTTACACTGCATAATAACTTTAGTACTAGAGCCTTACGGAAGCTTAATTTTTTTCAAAATGTTCTACGTAAAATCAGAATTGGGAATCTGACTGTTAGTTTTCTCTAAACCTAGTAGTTGTGTAAAGTTTGCACTATTCATTTGTTGTTAATATGTAGTTTATACTACAAATTTATTTTACTTCCAAATCTGAGCGTTAGTGTTCCTTACACTTGATATATGCGTAAAGCTTATGCTGAAAAACTTTGATCTGTTTAAATAATGTAAGGTTGTCTTGTTCAAAAAGGATAATGCTGATGTTAAGAACAATCTTGTTTTCCGCGTTCTTGGACTGCTGTCATTTTTGTGGCATGTTACTGTATGTGTTTACTGACTGATGTACTCAAATCATGCTAATTAAAAGTAGGGTACTAGCAAAGAAAAATGCTCCAATGGAACAAAAAAGATGAACAGACTTGGAATTGTGGATTGTTAAGGATGTAAAAGGAGGGACTAGGAAAAAGCTACCTAATGTTGCAAAATCTGATAAAAATCACACTTTCTCTGAGCAACGCAAAAAATCGAAGTATATTCTGCGGCTTTAAAAAGTGTCTTTTTGAATAATTTTGAAAGTTTCAGATAGGAGTGTATAAACGAAATCTGTAATGTTTACTTTTATTAAATTGCTGGCAAGTAGCAACGCTGACTAGCTTCGTATCTTGATTGATAGAAAACTAAGTGGTATTGTATTTAATGTTGTTTTATTTTGTTATGAGCATTATAGCAAGCAAAGCAGGGGCCGATCGATTAGTGCACACAATCGTTACGGGCATGCTGGTGTACCCACATTTAATCTGTTTCAGGTCAACTCCCGCGTTTCCTACTGTTTTAAGCCAACAATTTCTTCGATTGATTTGGATGCATCGATGTTTGCTATTTCATTCAATTGGCTTAGAAAGACTGCTAGTTAACTCAATATCGATTCCCATAGCTACTGCATAGCTAACGTGCTGCTATTTCAATCATTTTTATGGTTAAATATTTATTGTAATGTGTTAGCCGCAGAACATACTTCGATTTTTTGCGTTGCTTAGAGAAAGTGTGATTTTTATCAGATTTTGCGACTTAAGGTAGCTTTTTTCTAGTCCCCTCCTTTATCATTCTTAACAATTCACAATTCCAAGTATATTCAACTTTTTTGTTCCATCGGAGCATTTTTCTTTTCTAGTCATAAGTATACTTGGCCACCTTTTTTCTTATATGTTTATCACAGCAAGCGCGAATTTTGTGCCCCCCTCCCTCACAGCAACAACGGCACACACCTGGGAGGTGCGGTTTGTTTAAACGATAGATAATCAAAAAACTTGATGTACAATTTTTCTCTTTTGTTTACACTCAATGCCGAGTTATCAATGAGTGTGTAAAGTGTGAACCCAAAAATCAAATAATTTGCGGAGGGCCAATTTTTTTAAATGTTGCCCCCGAGCTGTAGATTACGGATCTGACCTTAAAATTTCTTTACACTCAATGGTTGTTGCACAAAAATGTAATGTATGCGGGTTTTTTACTCCTTGCATGTTTTCAGCTTATTTAACTCAATTTTAATTTTTGTGCAGTCCAATTGGTTTTATAATGTGAGAGGGTTACAATATCTCAAGGTCAAATTTTTTCTCTTTTAACGCAATATTTCTTGATCTGTGATCGTTTTAGTGTAAAGGGTTCAAGACGAAAAACGAAATTTCTTCAGCTACTCCGCTAAACAGGCGGAACATGCTAATTATGCTTAAAATTTGCCTCGACCTTAGCGTTACAGATCCTAGTTTATTTTGTTTCTATACACCCAATATTGCGTTATTAGCACAAGTGTAAAGTTTACACCGAGAAGCACTTTTCCGCCCAGAGCTTTGGGTATCAAACAATTTGCTGAGGGCCAATTTCAGTTTTGAAAATGTTGCTCCGAGTTGTATATTACGAATGTGACATTAAAATTTCTTTACACTCAATGGTACGTTGCACAAAAGTGTAAAGTATACGGGTTTTTACTCTTGGCGTGTCCTAAAGCTTATCTATCTCAATTTTGGTTTCTGTGCAGTCCAATTGATTTTATAATGTAGAGGGTTACATTATCTCAAAACGTGAAATTTTTTTCTCTTTTAACGCAATATTTCTCGATCTCGTGATCGTTTTAGTGTAAAGGGTTCTAGACGAAAAAGAAAATTTCTTCAGCTACTCCGCTAAGTAGGCGGAACATGCTAATTATGCTTAAAATGTGCCCTGACCTTAGTGTTACAGATCCTAGTTTATTTTATTTCTATAAACCAATATTGCGTTATTAACACAAGTGTAAAGTTTATACTGAGAAGCACTTTTCCGCCCAGAGCATTGGGTATCAAACAATTTGCGGAGGGCCATCTTTTTTTAAAAATGTTGCCCCTAAGTTGTAGATTACGAATCTGAACTTAAAATTTCTTTACCCCAATGGTTCTTGCACAAAAGTGTAAAGTATACGGGTTTTCTACTGTTAGCGTGTCCTGAAGCTTATCTAACTCAATTTTGGTTTCTGTGCAGTCCAATTGGTTTTATAATGTAGAGGGCTACAATATCTCAAAAGGCAAAACTTTTTCTCTCCTAATGCAATATTTCTTGATCTGTGATCATTTTAGTGTAAAGGTTTCGAGACGAAAAAAATTTCTTTAGCTACTTGCAACCCCGCCCAGAATTTCGGCGCTGCCCACCTATGGATATATGGCCTAAAATACTAAATAAAAGAAGGGAACTATCAAAGAAAAATGCTCCGATGGAACAAAAAAGATAAATATACTTGAATTTATTCATTGTTAAGGATGTAAAAGGAGGGGACTAGGGAGATTTTCCCTGTATGCGCAGAAGCCATAGGAATGTGCTAAACAGTTAGACTTCCCTAAGCAAGGCAAACATCGAAGTATATTCTGCGGCCTATGCGCGTTTCTGCAGATTTTCCGAAGTAATTTCGATTACGATGGCGAGTATTTTGATTACTTTATTTTTTAAGATTTAAATAAATTTTTTGTGGTTTTTCATGCAGACTATTGAGTTAGCCATGTAGGTGTAAAGTTTACACTATTGACTTTTACGCCAGAGCATTGTGGAAAGTCAAGATTTCCTTAAAAAAATAATACATTGATTAATTAATCGTCATGGAAGTGTCTTCAATGCTCTTTTGCGAAACACTTGAAAACGTTTTGTGACTACACCCTCATTTTTCACATGCTGCGAATATACTTTGATTTTTGCGTTGTTTAGGGGAAGTCTAACTCTTTAGCACATTCCTACGGCTTCTGCGCATATAGGGAAATTTTTCCTAGTTCCCTCCTTTAACATCCTTAAAAATGAAGAAATTCAAATATATTTACCTTTTTTGTTCCATCGGAGCATTTTTTTGCTAGTGAAGTAATTTGCTGGTAGTATTTTGAAAAATGTTTCTCATTCCAGTTAACCTTCAAAACAGTGCATGTTTTCGAATAAAAGTGATTAAAGATGAGTTTAAAATCTTTGAAATAAAAAACTGACCGGAAAATATGCAATACAGAGTTAAATATTGGCTTTAGCAAACATGTGCATATTTCAAACTTCACCTCTTCACAGCTCAACAGCCTCCGGTTGTAGAAAAGTTTAGAAGTCAGATTCGTCATTTTGACGTTATGGAGATCATTTTAAAATAGAATGACCATACCGAATCGCTCTGGGCGGAAAAGTGCTTTTCAGTGTAAACTTTACTTTTGCACTAATAACGCCAATATTGGGTGTACAGAAACAAAATAAACTAGAATGTGTAACGCTTAGGTCAGGGCACATTTTTAGTATAATCTGCATGTTCCGCCTACTTAGCGGAGTAGCTGAAGAAATTTATTTTTCGTCTCGAACCCTTTACACTAAAACGATCACATATCGAGAAATATTGCGTTCAAAAAAAGAAAAAAGTTTTACTATTGAACTTATATTATACACTTTTGTGCAGCAAGCATTGAGTGGAAAGAAATTTTAAAGTCATATTCGTAATCTACAACTCAGGAGAGAACAATTTTCAAAAAAGTTGGCCCTCTGCAAAGTATCTGATTCTTTGGTTTACACTTTACATACTCATTTCTAAGTCGGCATTGAGTGTTAACGAATAAAAAAATCAACAACGAGTTTTTTAAATTATCTATCGATTAAAAAAACTGCACCTCCCAGGTGTGTGCCGTTGTAGCTGTGAGGGGGAGACACAAAATTCGCCGTCGCTGTGATGAACATATAAGAAAAAATGGTGGCCAGATATGTTTATTACTAGCAAAGAAAAATGCTCCGATGAAACAAAAAAGATGAATATACTTGAAATGTGGATTATTAAGGATGTAAAAGGAGGGGACTAGGAAAAATCTACCTAAAGTCGCAAAATCTGCTGAAAATCATACTTTCTCTAAGCAACAGAAAAATCGAAGTATATTCTGCGGCCAACAAATTAAAATAAATATTTAACCATAAAATGATTGAAAAAGCAGCACATTAGCTACGCAGTAGCTATGGGAAATGATGTTGAGTAAGCTAACAGTCTTTCTAAGCCAATTGAATGAATGGTTTAAAACAGTAGGAAACACTCAAGTTGACTTGAAACAGACTAAATGTAGGTACACTAGTATGCCTTTAAGGATTGTGTGCACTAATCAATCGGCCCCTGCTTTGCTTGCTCTAATGCTCAAAACAAAATAAAACAACTTTAAATACAATACCACTTAGTTTTCTATCGATCAGGATACAAGGCTAGTCAGCGTTGCTACTTGCCAGCAATTTGAAAAAAATAAACATTACAGATTTCGTTTATACACTCTTATCTGAAACTTTGAACATTATTTAAAAAAGATACTTTTTAGAGGCCGCAGAATATACTTCGATTTTTTCTATTGCTTAGAGAAAGTATGATTTTCAGCAGATTTTGCGACTTTAGGTAGATTTTTCCTAGTCCCCTCCTTTTACATCCTAAATAATCCACATTCCAAGTATATTCATCTTTTTTGCTTCATCGGAGCATTTTTCTTTGCTAGTACCCTACTTTTAATTAGCATAATTTGAGTATATCAATCAGTAAACACATACAGTAGCATACCACAATAATGACAGCAGTCCAAGAACGCGGAAACAATATTGTTCTTAACATCAGCAGTGGCGGATCCAGGATGGCAGTACCTCTAAGGGGGAACCCTGACTTGGGCGGAAAAATTAACCGTTTTAACCAGAAAATCGCTGAAAATCGCTCAGAAATCCTTAATTTTGGGCTATATTTTAAGCCAATGTGGAGGGAGCGGCCGCCCCCCGCCCCCCCTAAATCCGCCACTGAACATCCGCATTATCCTTTTTAAACAAAACAACCTTACATTATTTAAACAGATCAAAGTTTTTCAGCATAAACTTTACGTTAATATCAAGTGTAAGGAACACTAACGCTTAGATTTGGAAGTAAAATAAATTTGTAGTATAAACTACATATTAACAACAAATTGAATAGTGCAAACTTTACATAACTACTAGGTGTAGAGAAAACTTACAGTCATATTCCCAATTCTGATTTTACGTAGAACATTTTAAAAAAAATTAAACATCCGCAAGGCTCTAGAACTAAAGTCACAATGCAGTGTAAACTTTACACAACCACAGAGTGTAAAGAAAATTTTAGTTGGATTCGTAATTCTGATGTTACTGTGATATTACGATCAACATTTATGAAAAAATTAAGTCAACACAATGGACCGAGGACAAATAAATATCAGATGTAAACAACTTTACAGCACTGTTGAGTGCAAAAAGCTGGCGTATCACATGTGGTTTCTGGTTAATTTTTAGACTTGAGATTATGTCCAGAACCCAGAACTTGGCAGAAAATACAAGGCAGAAACACGTTAAACTTACCCATGATTTTGACTTTACATTTACCGAAAAAATTAAATATCGATGTAAACAAACGCAATTCGCTGTGACGCGTACCCCTTAGAAAGCACTCTATTTTTATCCTATTCGACCTTGCACGACTTCTGAACAGAGAAAGTAACAAACAAAAAAATGGACAAAGCTGTATTTTCCATTGTCCACCACATTGTAAACTTTAAAAATCTGAACCTAACGCCCCATTGAGTGTAAATAAATTCGGTTCGTACCAGTTTGTAGCCCTTTGATTGTAGTACGTTTGTATGTGCCAAACTTATGTAT
This sequence comes from Mermis nigrescens, assembly GCA_036768485.1. Classification (NCBI taxonomy): domain Eukaryota; kingdom Metazoa; phylum Nematoda; class Enoplea; order Mermithida; family Mermithidae; genus Mermis; species Mermis nigrescens. The sequence continues at coordinate 15,863,015 of JAVLUZ010000145.1, forward strand.
CGCAAAATATTTGATATGATTTACCAATCAAAATACGAAAACAACCTGTGTTTTCGCCCATTTTACATCTCAGATTTCGAACTTTACACCCCCCATAAATAACACAATATTACGTTTTTTGAACGCGGCTTGCTTTGATGTGTAGCCCTTAGAGGTTACCTTATTTCTATTTTATTCAATTCATCCAAACTCATACCGAAAAATATTGGCAGAAGAATCTCGGACAAAATCTGTTTTTTACTCATATACTAGAGTGTAAAGTTTAAATCCCTGGTACTAATTGTACATTGATTCTAGAAAAGTTTGCTGGTAAGAACAGGATAGCCCTTGATCCGTAGTACATTTCTGTCAGGAAAAATTTCTAAAATCTCATAACTGGAGCAAAAATGCTTCTCGGTGTAAACCTTACACTTATGCTAATACCGCAATATTGGGTTTATAGAAACAAAATAAACTGGGAACTGTAACGCTAAGGTCAGGGCACCTTTTAAGCATAATTAGCATGTTCCGCCTACTTAGCGGAGTAGTTGAAGAAATATCGGTTTTCATCTCGAACCCTTTACACTAAAACGATCACAGATCAAGAAATATTGCGTTAAAAGAGATAAGGAAAAATGGTTTCCTCGAGATTTTGTAACCCTCTACATTATAAAACCAATTGGACTGCACAGAAACCAAAATTGACTTAGATAAGCTGAAAACAAGCAAAGAGTAAAAAACCCGTATACTTTACATTTTTGTGCAACAACCATTGAGTGTAAAGAAATTTCAAGGTCAGATTCGTAATCTACAGCTCGTGGTCAACATTTAAAAAAAGTTGGACTTCCGCAAAGTTATTTGATTTTTCGGTTTACACTCTACACACTCATTGCTAACTCGGTATTGAGTGTAAACAAAAAAAAAGATGGGCATCGAATTTTTAATTATCCATCGATTACAAAAAACCGCACCTCCCAGATGTGTGCCGTTATAGCTGTGAGGGGGGACACAAATTTCGCACTCGCTGTGAAAAACATATAAGGAAAAAGGATGGCCAAGTTTATTATAGGTAGCGCTATCGCGCTACCTGTGATAATGTTCAGTGCAGAGGAAGAGATGGAGCATCACAGAATATCTCGATTTCTAGGGGAATGCAATTTTCGTGATACGATACTTACTTAAGAGCACCATTGATTTTTTCTATAATCTGGATTATTGGTTAAAGTAACGTCGATGAGCTGATTTCATAAGTTAATAAATATGCATGGCATAATTTTTTGGGACAATGATTAGATCGATGTATAAAGCATACAAATTTTGTTTGAAAAGTGTTTTAAGTAATTTAGAAGATAAAGGGATGGCTTGTAAATCTGTTTTTTGGTGACTAGCCGTTTCGGAAACCGGTTGTTTGCATAACTGACATCGGATAAAGCCCAGGACGATTCTGGATAAAACTATTTAGTGCTTGTCCGTTTTTTGCCGTGTCTGTAATGGATAAAAATGGTACTATGCACGACGATAAAACATGGACATCATCCGAATTCTGGGGTAGTTTAATAGTGTGAAATCGAAAAAATCCCCAAAAAACATACCGAAAATTCAATGCTGCGGGTCTATCGATTTTTGTGGTCTACTAGATTCTCGGGGGTCTAGACCCCGCACCCGTCCCCCACGCCCACGTGTGACGACAATAGGTATGCAGCATAGCCGATAGCTGATCTGGGGCCAATTCATTTCCATTTGGAATTCCAAGTCCCAAGTTTCAAGTCTTGGAAAAACGCAAAATTTTTCAAGTTTCAGTCTATTTGCTCCGTCTCCAAGTCCTTTAAATTCCATGTTCCAAGTTCCAAGACTTGGAAACCCGGCTGTTTCCAAGTTTTGATTCATTTGACGCTCGAATTTTCAACTTCCAAGACATGGAATTTCTAAGTGTTTTTGAAGTAAAAGCTAGAGAATATTGTTTCGCCAGGATGACCTAAAAAGTTAGTACGCCGGGCATTAATTGTGCAGAATTTACAATTTAACAATTTAGCTGATTTTAAGCGCTCTTGCAAAAGGGTTGGCTCGTCCCTTTTTGAACTTAATTTTGCTTTATTCCTCTTGATAATATTTCATTTTCTTTTTCTGGGCACTATAGTTTCCGAAGCTAATCACGTTTATGTCTGTAATTAAACGACACGGTCTTATAGAATAATCCTAATGAGCTGAGAGGTTGATAAAATAATTCCGCACCCAAAAATCTTCGGGCTTCAAAGATATTTTTGATTATGCTTAAAACTTTTGCCTAATCATCTTTGTTCTTAAGAATCCATTGCTGATGTACGACATGAAGAAATGTCAGATGCGAACCTAAGACAGTAAGTGGTTACGCGTTTAGCAACAGTTGGCGAAAAGAATGGATTTGTGATTTGTAATGATTTTCGGCCATCCCTGACCGTAATTTCTAAAATTTTCCGGGTATTATAAATGGTATTTGTTAATTTTTTTGACGGCCCGGAAAACACATTTTGCGCCAGGAATAGGTTTTTGTAGCAACAAACATTTTCATGACTCCTAGAACAACTTTTACAGCATTAAAACCGGTATTTCAACATAGTTTTCTTCTAAGCATAAAGTTTAAAAATTTCCGACACTTCGCGTCAATTGCTTCAGTGGGCTTATATTATATTGCTCCAAGTGCACGAACGCAGGAAATCGATCAGTAATGCAAGCCTCTCAAAGTCCTCTTACCTGTATTTCACAAATGTATCGGCGCTTATTTCTGCAAAAGTCAAATAAATTTAATCCTTTTTTCGCTCAAAATTGCTAGCATTTCGAAATATTCTGGAAAAATCTTGCATGAAAATGATTTGAAATAAGAAAGGCAGTGTCAAACGGCGAAAAAAACGCTATTTCATACGTGATAGGCGAATTTTCGGACCATGCATACGATTCTTAAGAATAAAATTGCACTACCGCGCCACCCCTTACAATAATCTACTACTGATTTTGGTTACGCACGTTCGTTGTTGTGGTCTCTTTTGCCCTGAAGTGCAAAAAAACTGTTTCTTCCCATTTTTAATGTCCTACATACATTAATATTTTTTTAATTTAGAAAAAGTGAAAAATAGTATTATTGAGCATCAATAATCGTCGAAAGCATAATCTATAGCAAGTCCATCTGAACTGAAAGATGCTTTGTATAGAGTAAAACATGATGAATGTAAACACGACAGACACTTTCTTATCTATTATCTAAAGTTTGAATATAACGTAGCGTATTACAAATAAACATTGACCTATGTTTTTACTGATAAGCAGCCCGGTCCGCTTAAAGCATATCTTCCTTTAAATTACGCACACTTGTTAAGCCTGCCCCATCCACCAGACTATTACACGATGCTGCGATTTCTTATAGTGTTAAGTCTGCTCCTTAACTTTGTTTATCCGGTGTTTTCTATGCAGCCAGATACATGCACAAGTAATCATCTTAAAAAATATTGTGATTTTCATTTATTTTATAGCCCTATAAGCTGCTGGATTTTTTACTTTATAAATCTGTGCGATAGCAAATTTTCCTTATATTCCACGATACCTTAGTGACCGGACCATCAGACATGCACAGGGGGGTCAAGCAAGACCCCTAGAACGGAAAAAAATAAAAATTTCCTGAGAATATGAGGCAAAATGAAAGTCAAAAATAAATGAAAATCGAAAACTTTCTTCAAAGGCGCTACAAATTTACCAAAAACTGTTGCTTAACATAGTTTTTATACTATTTTAGCATTTATACTAGTTTTTTAGATAATTTATCCCTAAAAAAGTTCACTAACTGACCCCCAGACCAGCTGACCCCAGACCTTTCACACTGTACATGTTTTGTGACCATAAGACATAAACGTGGGAGTCTGAGGTTCTGTTCTAGGCCCCAGGATGGAAAAATGGAAAATTTGTGGGGGATATGAGGCAAAATGAAGGCCAAAATAGATGAAAATTTAACCTTTTCTTCAAAGTGCTCTAAATCGACCAGGAACTGTGGACCAATTTTTGATCTACCCAAGACCGAATGCCCCCCCCCCTCAAGTTGGCCATGCTGTACATCTGTGGTGACCACGATCCATTTCTGCAATTTTATTTTAAAAATCTTCCAAGATTTCAGTTCAAGGAACGTTATTTTTATTTTAAATAATTTATAACTTTCGAGAAAAGCATTTGTCTTGAGACAAACTGACATATGATACATGTTCCTCAATAATACGTCCATCTTATGTAGTTGTTGTACCCTATCAATGTAATAATTATATCAGTATTATTATTCAAAAATTTTTTCAGAAGGAGATCTTTGTCAAAATCGCAAATGTTGCAATGATTTATGCAAGTGCAACGGCTACAGAGCCGGTTCTTGTGGATATTACTGTCAAAATCCGAGTAAAAAATGCTGCGCATGTTCAGACAACGATTTTGCCACTTTCCAGACGCCCCAGCTGATTTGCAAGACTGGATCTACTTATCTTAAGCGAGGCCGTATCTAGATTTTCTTTCTGCAGCCGAAAATTATAATTTTTAACATCTTAGAGATTCACAATGTAACATCTTAAAAGTCACCGTGTTTCGTGAAGAAAATATTTTTTATAATCACATTCATGGAATTTTTCCTCGTATTAGCGAAATGTAGCATAAAATGCCATAAAATGCCGTTAATTAAATGACTGTGTTGCTTTTATAAAACAAGTTTTGTTTTGATTATGTTTTGTTAGCACAAATAGTTCGATTTTCTAGCATTAAATATTTTGCGAAAATGATTTCTACTCTGTATACCTTTGCGTAGACTTATTTTACGTATTTTTACGATATTAGTTGATGAAATGACAAACATTAGTTTTAGTGTGAGCACGTTATAATAAATTCAGTTTACTGAATTGAAAATGATATGAATAAAAGCATCAAAGTCACAGTTTTTATTCGGACAACAAATTCGAAAAGAAAATTTAGCGTAAGCGGTTGGGAGTCAACCAGACGAAGGAGCTTTCTTTGGTCAAAATTACTCTAAAAATTGCTTTGAACGTCAACATACCGTAAAAACTACTATTGCTGACAGATCTGGCTGATTTCGACCACTATTTCAAAAAGCATTTGATTTTTCATATTCCCGATCTCAATTTCGTCTTATTTCCTCAAAAAATGTTGCCTTCGTCCTCTTGGAGGTCTGGAACTCAAATGTGTACCTATGTCTGATTAATTCCTAAATTTCAAGAATTTTTCTTCGCCAGTAAGCCGACAGATTACGATAATTATAGGTATATCAGATCAATGCAATACTCGCAATCTGTCAGTTTTATGGGTGATAGTTTCTTATGTATGACCAAACTTGTGAGAAACAAACTATAGATGGATTGAATAGCCACGATCAGACATGCACATGGTAGTTTTATGAGGTCTAAAACACTCATAATGGAAAAATTCAAAAGTTTCTGGGACAAATCAGACAACATAAAGGTCAAAAAGGAATGAAAATCGAAAATTTCCTTCAGACGTGCTTAAAATTTTTCAGAAACTGTTGATTATGTAACCTTAAATCTATTATAGCATTTATACCAGTTTTTAAGGCCATTTTGGTTTAGTAATAGATCCCTCCTCAAATTGTCTAACCCCTTATCCCTAACCAGCTGTGCTGTGCGTTTTCACGTTAACGATCATACATGGACATGGGTTTTGGACCCCCGAGAATCTGAAAGACGCCAAAAATCAATAGACCCATTTGAATTTTTGTGCCACTTTTAATGGTTCTGCCCCCATCCGACCCCCAGAATTTAGATGCTGCGCATGTATGATTATCCGTCATTATCAAGCCAGAAACATACCTAAACTTACATTTTTCTCAGCCGTATAGCGTATTAATAAGTTGTCTTCCTACTACCTTTTCGTGAATTACCCATCCATTTTTTAAATTTGATTCAGAAATCCTCTATGTTATCGAATGCTTTAGATGCTTTTTACACGACTGAATGTCATTAAGATATAAGTATCAATAAACTAGCAAAGAAAAATGCTCCGATGGAACAAAAAAGATGAATATACTTGGAATTGTGGATTATTATGGATGTAAAAGGAGGGGACTAGGAAAATCTACCTAAAGTCGGAAAATCTGCTAAAAATCACACTTTCTCTAAGCAACGCAAAAAATCGATGTATATTCTGCGGCCAACAGATTAAAATAAATATTCAACCATAACAATGATTGAAAAAGCAGCACGTTAGCTAGTGCAGTAGCTATGGGATATGATATTGAGTAAACTAGCAGTCTTTCTAAGCCAATTGAATCAAATAGCAAACATCGATGCATCCAAGACAATTGAAGAAATTGTTGGTTTAAAACAGTAGGAAACGCGTAAGTTGACGTGAAACAGCCTAAATGTGGGTACACTATCATGCCCGTAACGATTGTGTGCACTAATCAATCGGCTCCTGCTTTGCTTGCTATAATGCTCATAACAAAATAAAACAACTTTAAATACAATACCACTTAGTTTTCTATCAATCAATCAGGTGCCAGCAATTTAAAAAAGTAACCTTGATAGATTTCGTTTATACACTCTTATCTGAAACTTCGAACATTATTTAAAAAAGACACTTTTTTAGAGGCCGCAGAATATACATCGATTTTTTGCGTTGCTTAGAGAAAGTGTGATTTTTAGCAGATTTTCCGACTTTAGGTAGATTTTTCCTAGTCCCTCCTTTTACATCCATAATAATCCACAATTCCAAGTATATTCATCTTTTTTGTTCCATCGGAGCATTTTTCTTTGCTAGTACACTACTTTTAATTAGCGTGATTTCAGTACATCAGTCAGTAAACACAATCAGTAACATGCCACAATAATGACAACAGTCCAAGAACGCGGAAAACAATATTGTTCTTCACATCAGCATTATCCTTTTTAAACAAGACAACCTTATTGACACCATTCATTTTCAAATTAAAACTGCATTAAGTTATTTCTTCTTAATGTGCAGTTCACTTATAATCAAGCACTAAAAATTTAACCAACGAATTCACATTGCAAATCCTCACTCAATCAATACACAAGCACAATGTGTTGTGACTTTTGAAATTGAAAACATCTCCAATTTTCAATTTTCAAATTGAAAATTGGATCAATTTTCAAATTGAAAATTAGGTCAATTCTCAAATTGAAAATTGGGTGTTTGAATTTGCGATGAAGAAAATAATCAAAAGATAGTCACTTGGTTTATTTAAGCCGAGTAATAAAATAACGACCGTCCACCAATTCCAAACTAAACGCAACTAATCTGATCACTATGAAAAAGTTTTGAAAAATGAGCTTGCTAAGCGAGAGCTGTAAACCAAGAGAAACTTAAAGTTAAAACCTACCATTAAATTATGAGAGAATTATAAAGGATTTTAAACTTCAAGAAAATGGAAAAGGCGGGATGTTGGTAAATTAGAAGGCAAAGATTTTCGGCAAAAATTCAAAAACTTCACGCAAATATCAAATGTAAGGAACACTAACGCTTTGATTTGGTAGTAAAATAAATTTGTAGTATAGACTACATATTAACAACAAATGAATAGTGCAAACTTTACTCAACTACTAGGTGTAGAGAATACTAACAGTTTACGGCTTATTAATGTTCATGATTACAATAAAGCTGCATATCTTTGTCGACTTCTGTGCACAGTAGTGTGATTGCTGGTTCATTTTAAACCACTTTTGCAGGCAATTTACATCAATTAAACGATAGCTCTCCATGTGCAAGATTTTGTGAAACATATTATAAACACGGCTAAGAAAGATTTAACTTTAATGCAACCCATTTAAGACAAAATTACATCTCTTCAATGATCTAAGGACACTTGAACATAATTTTTAAATCACTTTAGATTACTTTTGAGGGTAAACAAACTCACTTAATTGATGTCTCACATATGAATCCTTGAAAATTTCTTGACTTCAGTTACAAAGTCTCTGCAAGTCTATCGAATTAGGGTTAACACGTAACGTAAACTTTACACAAACACATAGCGTAAAGAATATTTTAGTCGGATTCGTAATTTTGATATTGCTCCGATATTTCTTTCAACATTTATGGAAAAATGAGTCTCCATAATGTTTTAAAGACAATAAACATTAGGTTTAAACCACTTTGCAATACTGCTGAGTGTAAGCAAGCGCGCCCAATTGACGTATATATTTCATTCCCTGTAAATTTTTATATCTCAGGAAAAAATTTCGATTTTTGCCAATGCTCTAGAACAAAGGCTAACATGCAGTGTAAAAAATTACTCGGATATTATGATCAACATTCATGAAAAAATTATGTCTCTACAATGGTCTGAGGACATATAAACAATGAATGCTAAACTACTTTACATCACTGTTGGATGTAAACAAACGCGCCTACGTGACGTCTCACATTTGATCCTTTGAAAACTTCTAGGCTCCAAGAAAAAATTAGGTTTCAGGAAAGCTCAAAAACGAAGATAAATATATATGTAGTGTAAACTTCATGTAAACACCTAGTGTAAAGAAGATTTTAGTCAGATTCGTAATTTTGATATTGTTCCGATATTACGATTAATATTTATGAAAAAATTAAGTCTACATAATGTTCTATGGGCAAACTAACAATTGGTGTAAACTACTTTACAACACCGTAGAGTGTAAACATATGCGCCAGACTATCATATCAAATTTGATTCCTGGTCCATTTCAAGACTTGATAAACGTGTCCCTGACTTGTAACCGGAGAAGCAGGCAGAAAAAACAGGACAGAAACGCATTTAAAACTCCAAAATTTTGACTTTACACTCGCTAAATATTAATGTATAGACAATTTGCTTTGACATGCACCCGATATAAAGCACTTTATTTTTATTCTATTGGACTTATCCCGACTTCTGGACGGAGAAAGTGGCGAACAAAAAACGCAACAAAAACGTATTTTCATCATTTAGAACACTGTAAACTTTAAAAATTCCGTACCGAACTCCCCATTGAGTTTAAAGAAATTCGGTTTGGTACAATTTGTAGCTTTTAAATCGTAGTACATTCCTGTGTGCCAAAATTCTGTTGCAAAAATTATTTGGCATGATTTATCAATCAAACTTCGGAAAAAACGTGTTTTTTAGCCCATTTTTTACCTCTGATTTCGAACTTTACACCCCCATAAATAACTCAATATTGCGTTTTTTTAAATGCGGTTTGCTGCGATGTTTAGCCCCTGTGAGGCACTTTATTAATGCTGTCTTCGATTTGCACTGACTCATAAGCGGAAAAATTTGGCAGAGAAATCTTAGTTAAAATCCGTTTTTTTACACCATCCACTAGAGTGTAAACTTTAAACCCCAGGATCTAACTCACCATAGAGCATACAAGACTTTGCTTATATGCAGAATGTAGCCCTTGATCCGCTCTACATTTCTGTCAGAGAACATTTTAAAAACCTCATAACCGGAGTTAGTATCGGACATAGGAAGGTTGAAAACTCGACCAAAAAGTGCTTTTTACACCCCCAGATTTTCGCACTCTTTACACTGCCGTTCGATAAATAATGCGAATTTCAAAAAACAAAAAGTGTCATCTGTAGAATTCATCCCTCTATTATCCTATTCTGTTCAATCCTTCGAGTCATCAATACTCAGTTGTCCACATGCCGCAGTAAAAAGGTCCCAAAATTTGTCCTATGTTATACCGTTACACAAAAACTTTACACCTTCTTTACACAGTCAATTTTGAGTTTTCAAGAAAAACAAAAAAACACTGGCAGCGAATTTTTTTATTATCTATCTTTTAAAAAAACCGCACCTTCCAGAAGTGTCCCGTTATAGCTGTAGGGGGGTGCCCAGGTGTTGGGGGTACCCAAGTATATTATAGGTACGCGCTAACGCGCTACCTATGATATCAGGAAATTTTCAGAGTGAGCCATAAAGCCTTCTACAATATGCGACTTGACTGGTTTTGGACAAGCACTAGAAAAACATAGAATCAACGGTTGTTATATAATTTTTCTTGTATTTTTGAACACTTAAGTCAATTAGATTTTATTTTTTCTTGCGGATTAAATTTTATCTTTGCTATAAATTAATCAATATTTATCTACTTCAAATACAATGCTGAGCAACGCCAGCACTGCTAAATACCTAAAAAATAAGTCCGAATCCTATGAATCGATGATAAAAACATAATATATCTTCCATTATATATAAAATCAAAAGTAATTCCAAAAAAGTAAGAAGCACTATTCTCGCAGCAGCCTACGTAGTCTTACGTCAGCTTAGCAGCTAAAGCACATATCTGCAGACAAGACATGAGAAGAGCTTATTCCTTGTTTTACAAGAAATACGCAGTCGCATATAAGCCCAATTTTTTCGAAATATTAAAGTTGCAAGTAATTGAGGTACCGGAAATTAAAAATTTTTTCGAAAAATAAGTGCCGCATGTAGCGTTGTTTTTTGTTCGGCTTAGCAGCAATGGTGACTTTTGCGGTCACGGTAAGCTTTAGTAGTCTTTTTCGCTTTTGTTGCTTTTTTTGTCGCCCATTCTTTAATTAAAGCATTTATTGTCTTGGTCTTGCAATGCTTCGTTACTTTTGCTCGCTTCGTTTTTTAGTTGCTTTGGTATCCTTAATTGCTTTTGTGACCTTTGTTGGCTTTGTCACTTTCTTTGCTTCAGTTTGAATAACTACCTTTGTCACCTTTGCTGGCCTGGTCGTTTTCGAGGCTTTGATAGCTATTGTAACTTTAATCGCCTTTGTGTGCTTACTTGCGGTTGTCACTTTTTTTGGTTTAGTTGCCTTTTTTGTGGCTTTAGATGCCTTAGCTATCTTCGTCACTTTGGGTTCCTTAGACGCCGTTATTTTTGCGACCTCTGTTGACTTCGTGCGAATGATCCTTTTAGTCGCTTTCGTGGTTTTTCTGATTCGTTTTTGGCGTTTGAATTTCATTTTTCTTTCGAGCTTCAAATTTATCTCTTGGTCGGATCTTTGCATAACATTTGCAGTATCAGAAGGAGATTCAGACTTGTCTGAAATCGAGCCACCATCAGACTTTTGACTTGAATTGGACTTTATCACTGACGAGTTGACATAAGCTGACAGGCAGACTAGAGCCTTAAAACCAAAAATACCATTGAAAAATTGTTTCGTTATACTTCTGCTATTATTTCTAGATTAGTTATATTTGAACGGGGTTCAATGGCGGATCTAGGATTTTCATGAGGGAGGCGGTACTCAACTTTCCTAAAAACAGTCAAAAATGGGTCCAAAAATTTCCTCATCACGTGTAAAAAAGCGTTTTTCGGCATTGTACATTGTCTACTTTTATTTAAAATAGCTTCTGGCGCAGAATTTTTGACAATTTTGAGCGAAAAAGTCATTAAATTTCTTTGAATTTAGCGAAAATCCGGCGCGAAACGCCGGAAAATTTGTGAAATTAAGGTGGGAGGACGTTTAGAAGCTTAAATTACTGCTCGATTTGCTCTATTCGAACCAATTGACGCGTAGCGTCGAAAATTTTTAAAGAATAATGCTTGAAAGCATGTAAAAACTCTGCTGAAATAGCTGCTTCTGCCCTTGAAATCGTTTTAAAATTTATTCATTGAGCAAAAATATGGCTTCCAGGCCGTCAAGAAAGTAAATAAATGTCATTAATAGGTATTATCCGGCACGAAGCGCCAAAAAATTTTGAGAAATTATGATCACAGACGGCCAAAAATCGTTGCAAATTACATATCCATTCTTCATCTCGCCAACTATTTTGGGCCAATGGGGGAAGGTGGGGGGCGGGGTGGCCGCCCCTCCGCCCCCTTAAATTCGCCCCTGCCAGGAATAATTATGTAAAGAATAGGAAAAAAGTCTTCAGCTTTCCAACATTGCGAAAGGACCTTCAGTCCGAAGAACAGCGGATCAAAAGCACTTCAACCGTGCTTAAATATAAGACATTGCGGAACACCGAAAATTAAAATGAAATTAGAGGATTCATGTGAGTTGTCTGGGCTAGTCATTTCGAAATTCTTAGTTGCAGCAAATCAGATTATCTTCATTTTTCTTGCTCTTTTCAGAACATAATGAATAAACTGTCCCCTAGTGAATTTCACTCTATTATCAAGTTCTTCGTTAAACTAGTGCAAAAGAGATAGCTCTCTACTGACTTAAATGTATAATTTCATTTTAATTTACAACTATAAATGTACAAATTTCTATCCTGCCGAAACCAAGTAATTATAGTCTGTTTCACATAACTTCGTGCATAAATTTTAAAAATTTTTATCGACAGTAAGCCGAGGGTTACGATAATTATATATCAGATCAATGCTATAATCACAATCTGTCAGCTTATTGTCGGAGGTAGTTTTAAAATTCATGACCGAACTTAGGTGAAACAGACTATAATCGTTGTTAATTAATATCATCGCATGCTATCGCACAGTAATCGTATAGCTTTCTTAATACAGTAGCCGATGTGAGAATAATATGAGCTGGTAGAATTATCCGAATAATAGTCCTTAACAAAATTAAAATAATTTTTCTTATTGTAAACTTTGAGACATTTTTTATGCTTGCATGAATCTATACACCTCTATTAAACCACGTGTGTCAGTGGTTTTTCGCCGAAATGGAGATTATCGCTGAATTTTTCAGGAGTATGATTTTTTTCAAGAGAAAAGGGGAAGTATACAAAAACTATATAGTGAGAGAACATTATGATTCGAAAAAATTTTTTGGAAAGGACGGTATAAAAAGTAAGTAGATGCAAGTAATACACATTTGTGTATTTCATAAATTTTAATTTTGACACTAAAATTCCTTATACAGCTTACACGTAAAATTTCCAATTGCCTGTGCGGTCCAGACAGCATCCGTATTTTTGATGACCAAAGAAAACTGATAGATTCCGTACACCTTATTCGCTTTAAATCGAACATTTTATGAAAAATCAAGATTATTGGCTCTCCATAGCGAACGAGGACAGAATTAGAAGAAAACGAAATAACGCTCTTAATTATCAATAAAGTATCTTAAAATGTGTTCAAGGAGAGATTATCGCGTATTCGAAAAATACACAAAGGTGTACGAGTACACTGAATTAGCTTCATTTTCATTTCAGACAAACATTTAGCTTAAAATTTGAATAGGCTAAAAGTTTGACTGGAAGCAGTTCAAATTTGAAAACCCTAAATTTGTTAATTCGAGCCGTTTGAATCTCAAATTAAATTAAAATAATTAAATTTATTGAATCATTAGATCTGAATACAAACACTTGTTTCTGATTTTATTGTACTTGCAAAGTATTTTATGTGCACATTAAAATATCAATAGAAAGTCTTTCCAGCGATTTTAAAATAATATAATTTTGCAAAATTATCATCTTTGCTCCAATTTGAACAGTTTGAATATTCGACATACCTACTCATAGTTCAATCCAGCATAAGCAGATACACGTGCAAATATTTTACAGGTGCTCATCACGTGAGATGCGCATAACTTATTGAATTGATTACAGGACTCACCGACATTAAATTTGTCGATGAGTACTCCCTATTGAAGTAGAAATCTCAAAACGATCGAAACAGAGAATAAAACTCTGACTTATCAGCTTAAAAGAATGAACAGAAGCTATAGTGATCGACTGGAGCGGCCAAAATGGCCGGAGCCGGAGATCCGGCCAGAGCCGGATTGAACCATGTTGCTCCGGCCGGAGCCGGGGCCGGAGCCGGAGCCGGAGAAATATAATTTTACACGTGCGGATAGATAGGACATCTTTGTGACCGAGACCTGAAAAGGAGGGAATCCTAAATTTCTAAAAATTATTAAAATAAAAATTAAATTTGCAATGATTTTTGGCCGTCAGTGACCATAATTTCTCAAAATTTTTCTGGCGCTATGCGTCGGATATGTATACCTATTAATGAGATTTATTTACTTTCTTGGCGACCTGTAAGCCACTATCTGTTCATGTAGGTTTCAAAACAATTTTTACAGCAGAAACAGCTATTTTTGCATAGTTTTCTTCTATTTCCGATTAAAAATTTCGATGTTTCGCATCAAATGCTATAAATACAATAAATCTAGCAGTAAATAATGCTTCTAGAACAATTTTTTTCGTATTCGGCAAAAATTTTTCCCGATGTACAAAGATTTTTTGGGACCGTCTTTCTACATGTACAAAGATTTTTGGGAAGACAGGAATTGCAAAAAAGGTCTGTAATTCGAATATATTCTATATATCTTTATAATGGCAGAAATTGCATTCCAAAAGGAAAAATGTCAAATTTTTCGGCGCTCCACGCTGTTTTACGATTCTTAGTGATTTTTGCCCTAAGAGACCCAGAAATTACCTAAAACACACTACCAAAATTCGAACAACTCTGTTTTCACCACACTAAAATCGCTACTGTACCATATGATATTACTTAAAAATTTGTGTGTGCAAAATGTACAAAGACTTTTGAGGACGATCTTTGTACATGTACAAACGGACCTTGTACAAAAACACTGACTGCTTCTAGACGTCTATCCGCCTTGATTTCACAAGTTTTCTGGCGCTTCGCGCCGAGATTTTTATAACGTCAAAGAAAGTTAATGATATTCTCGCACAAAATTGTCGAAAATTTCAAAATTTTCAGAAAAAATATTGCATTAAAAGTGATTTTATGTAAAAGTACACAATGTAGAACACCGAAAAAACGCTATTTCGCGCGTTGAGGGCAAATTTTTGTACCTATTTTTGACTCTTTTAGGAAAAGTTGGGATACCGCCCCCCCCTTAGGAAAATCCTAAAGAATGGATACGCAATTTGCAATGATTTCTGGTCGTCAGTGACCATAATTTCTCAAATTTTTCGGCGCTACTCGCCGGATGATACCTATTAATGACATTTATTTACTTCTTTGGCGACCTAGAAGCACGGTTTTTTATGCTCGGCAAACGTTTTTCCCGATGTACAAAGACTTTTCGAGGCCGTCTTTGTACATGTACAAAAATTTTTGGGAAGATAAAAACTGCTAAAAAGGTCTAAAATTCGCATCAAGCAATAAATCATGTTCCTTGACATCTATCCGCTTTAATTTCACAAATTTTCCGGTGCTTCGTGTCAGGTTTTTGTTGAAGTCAAAGACATTTAATGATTTTTTTCACACAAAGTTGTCTAAAATTTTAAAATTTTAAGAAAAAATATTGCGTCAAAAGTGATTTCATGTGAAAGAATACAATTTAGAACACTGAAAAAACGCTATGTCGCGCTTTGAGGGCAAATTTTTGGACCTGTTTTTGGCTGTTTTTGGAAAAGTAGGGATTCCGCCCCCCCTTAGGAAAATTCTAGATCCGCAACTGGTAGAATAGACTACATTCAACAAAATTTTATTCAATGCTTGTATTAAGAAAAAGCTGTCGTCTCCTTAGCCTGCCCTAAATAAAGCGTTAATAGGCAATATTTAATGTTAAAGCATGATTGTGTGTGACCGTATATACATAGGTACGTTGCATACTATATTATGTTCAGTGAACCGCGAATATGACATACAGAATGGACAGCAACATTATCTGGAAAATCAGTATAGCATGTGCAGTGCATACCAGACTGCATCTTATGCTACCCCATGACTTCCAGTGTTAACAGGAATTTACTGCAGCGATTTTCACAATTTTTGTTTCATTTTCATTTTCGTTTTTTCCTAAAAATAAATATTTCACGATTGTGGTGCTGACAGCCACTTTATTTGGTGTTGTTCCTTTTCCTGCTATTAAATTGTGCTCTGACTAAATTTAATAAGCACAATGTCAGCAATTAGTACGTTCGGTCACTATGCAAAAACGAAAAATTCTCCGGCCTCCGGCCGATTTTTAGGTGTCCTCCGGCCGGAGCACCGGAGTGGAAAAAATGGCCGGATTTGCCGGAGGCCAGAGCCGGAGCCGGATCTCCGGTCGATCACTAAGAAGCTATTTTAGTGAAATATCTTCTGGTTAAAGTGGTATCGTCATTAATGTTCATTGAATATCCTTTTTGAATTCTTCGCTTTACATGAATCGCATCAGCATAACTCTTCTTAACCTAATTTTTCCTACAATTGCAAATGGACCGTTTACTTTAAAATTCTTACCAAAGCTGCTAAGCATAAATGCTGCATTTTAGCGCAGATAAATGATCTCTAAAGGATTTAGAAACAATTATTATAGACGCAAAATTTCAAAGGCATTTGTACACTATAGAATATTTTTTATAGGATTTAAAGATGACAATAATGTTGTTAAATCGTCGGCACGCTAATTAATACGACATTCAAAGTGATTGCATTTCTTGCACACGTGGTCATTCGCTAGATTTATCACAAAGGTCTCAAAATGCAAGATTATTCAGTAACTGAAGGGCTCAAATGCGTGCAAAAGGTCACGTGCTGTGATTTCGTATGATTCAATCAGGCACAGTAAAATGTTTCTGAAGCTTAATTCATGCAACGTATTAGCTTCCGGAAAATGCGTTCATCAACTTTCAACCTCAAAACAAAGATTCCTAAAAGTAATGCTTTGATATATAAACTCATTTAACACTCTACGTTTGATAATGTAAAACTAACAATCATACATGTACAGCACGGGAATTCTGGAAGGGTTAGGCCCAAATAGTTTTAAAAGTGCCTTTTTTGGGCTAAAAATGATAGGTAAACATCAAAAACACTGTCTTTGACGTTTCAGACAATGCTCCTTCTTTCTAGAACAGAAAAACATAGAAAAAACTTGAAAAATTTTAAAAAAGAGTAAATTAAACAAAATATAGCTAAAAAATGTGTATGTGACGCGAAGTGCCGAAAATGTGAGACTTTAAACTGAAACTGAGCTAACAACGCGTAAAAAGGCGCACTTCTTACCATTTTAACGAAAAATCGACAATTCTGGGGTGTCAGTAGCCATTCTGGGGGTCAGCTCCACAAAACGTATGCTCACTATAGAAATTTAGAGGCATTTTGGAATTTGATGAAATCCGTAGATCTAAGGAATCTTGTTATGTTTCGAGTTTACTATGAATTCCAGTATTGTATAAATTACATGAAGTTCGGGAATGTTATGACGCTCGAAAGTTCAGTTGATTTTTGATACTTAAACCCCTGACAGTAGCTGATATCATAGATGCACAGCATGGCAAATCTGGGGTAGGGTTCAGCCGGTCCGGGGGTAAAAAATTGAGCTTTTGTGGAACAAAATGACCTTAAAAACGTAATACGCGCTAAAATAGCATTTAAACTACGTCATTACACAGTTTCTGATCAATTTGAAACACTTTTGGAGAAAATGTTCAATTTTCATCCATTTTTGACCTTATTTTACCTAATTTTCCTACAAAATTTTTCATTTTTCCATTTTGGGGGGTCTGAACCCCCAAATTCTCTATCTGATGTCTGGCTGGCACCCATCAAAATCATTAAGATCACGGTCCTTTCGTGCCTGACCGTATTATTGTTACTCACCAGTGAGCATTATCCTACAAATACCTCTAATTTTATCGATCATTTTTTGTTCGAATATCGACGTTGTTTCAAACCATTGAAATAAATGCATCTTTAAAGGGCCTGTCCAGTTTTCTTAAATCGGGCAGATCCCACGTTCTTGTTCAAATGCACATCGAACTTTTTCGAATCAATGAAATCGACAGCTTTTTCTGAACTCAACGCTTCTTCACCATTTAAGTGTTTTTTTCTCGCTTAAAACATCTGCTTAAATAATTTTCAAAATCACTCACCTCATTTTTTCGAAATTCACATAAACATTTTTTTACACTTTGAAATACTTCTTTTTTTTACACTTTTTTCTGAACCAATCACTCCAATAATAATTATTCCAGATTGGCAGTCTATTTTACTTCTACGAGAGCTTTTTCACTAAATTTATTCCACACGAATTAGGCTACAAAGAATGGCATATAAACCCGATACAGCTTTGCTACTGGCAAAGGTCGAAGATCATTCTAACTCAATATTCTAATTTCCGTCATATTAATTTAAAACACATTTGTAGTCATTTTAGACTTTTTAGAAAAGCTCTCTAACAAACGAAACAGACTATAGTTAGCAATCCTTCCTAACAGTGACGGACGGACTGCATCCATATCTCTTTATGACTGCTTCTAGTGAAATCATCTAGTAGATATAGCCGGAATCGTACATGCACACCGATATGGGGTAAGGTCAGCCGACTCCGGGGGCGAGAGTCAAAAATGGATCTTTTTGGGCTAAAATGATCTCAAAAACTGGTATACATGGTGAAATAGCGTTAAAACTGCGTTATTCCATAGTTTCTGGTACATTTCAAGCACTTTTGAAGAAATAATTTCAATTTTCATCCATTTTTGGCCTTTATTTTGCCTCATTTTCCCCATAAATTTCCCATTTTTCATTCTGGGGTCCAGACTCCCAAATTCCTTCACATGCATGTCTGGTATAGACCTTTTAGGTGGAAAAACGGGGAATTTTCAGGGGAAAATGAGGCAAAATAAAGGCTTAAAATGAATGAATATTGACAATTTTTTCAAAAATTGCTTCAAATTGACCAGAAACTATGTAATAACATAGTTTTAAAGCTATTTTAGCGCATATATCAATTTTTGAGATTATTTTGGCCAGAAAAAGCTCATTTTTTGACAACCTCAGACCGGCTACCCCCCCTCTTTCATCGGCCATGCTGTGCATGTCGGTCTAGAGAATCATCTTGTAGTGTTTACTATCGAATCAGCGCTTTCTGAACTCAATTGGCTAAAATAGTAAAAGCACTTAAAAGCATAAACTACCATAATTGGCAATTTCTGTTTCTGATTCTCTTTGAAGCACTTTTACTGAAAAGTTCTGATTATTGGTATTCATTTTGTCTTGCTTTCCCCAAAATTTTGCCTTCTGTTCTTCTATGGGATGCTAATCAGACGTGCAGTGCACATGAGAGTTTTGGGGATTTAGACGCTTAGAAGAGCAAAAGTGAATTTTTTGTCAAAAGAAGGCAACATTAGAGAAAAATTGGCTAAATGTAGCAACTTTCGTGCATTATGTGCCTGAATTTGACCAGAAAAATTTAATTAATGCTATGTTTGCAATTTTGAGGTTTATGCAAATTTTTAAGGCTGGTTTTTGCTCAAGCTCTCTAATTGATACTCCAGGCCAGCCTGACCCCTAGCTTGGCAATGCAGCGCAATTACGGTCAAGAACCCAAACCCCCACTTGCATGTCTGGCCGGGAATCGAACCTGGACTTCCTGATTATCGGTCAGGCTTGCGTCTTCCAGTCTTCCACCTTGCTTCACTGAGTCAAAAAACTTATGCCTGTGAAGTGTGAAACAAGGAAATCGGAGGAAAAGTTTTAATAGTACCTAAATAATAAGCTCTGCAAAGTGTACATATTACAACAATGGCGAACTAACCTGACTATAGTCTGTTTCATTTAACTTTGCAGTTTTCTTTTGAATTTAATCCGCATGAATCAGGCTACAAAAGTGGTTTAAACTTTTGATGTAGTAATGCGGTGTGGCAATAGCAAACGTCTTACCATAAGTCGATATACTGTACAATATAAAATCTGTAGTGTTAGTTTAAACCACGTTTGTAGACACTTTAAATTTTTTCAAAAAACCTCGAAGTTAAATGAAACGGACTATAATTGAAACTTGAACCCGTCTTCGTTCTTTGATTGCAAAGCTTCTGATAGAGCACCATCTACTAAAGACAGTTTTAAGTCAAGAAGATCATTAAAAGACAGTTCTGTCAGCCATATGCATGTGCGGGCTTTAAATGTCTAGACCAACGAGGAGACAAAAGGAGAAATTATATCGGAAAGGAGGCGAAATTATATGGTCAAAAAATACATAAATTTTTTAGGTCATTTAAGCTTGCTAAAATTAGCTGGCTCGTCAACCGGGCTAAAGTTCAGACTAGCCACGCTGCGCATATAATTACATATGTACGCTGCCAAATATGCGTATAGTTGTTCAAGACTTCATTTTTACTTCAAAAAACGCAATATTTAAATAAAGCTAGAAAAATCCATTTCACTATTTCTTCGAATTGTTTGATCAGAGTCGACATATGCATTATATAAGACTTCACCGTCTCCAATTTTATTACGTTTCAACATTATCAGGCGACCGACGTTCGAAAAATTTTTTTCATTCGTTAGATCTTCTTTATTGCTAACGATTTCGTATTCGCAAAATCCCAATTTCAGCGCCGCTTTATGATTAAAAAATTTCGATAAAACCGCGTCGCACTTGAATTTAAGATCGTCAATCTGAAAGAATGACAAGCGGTTCATAAATCGCAAATAGAAACAGCTTAATGAGCAAAACCACATAGCTAAAAAGCATTAAAAGAATTTCGGGACATTTTAAACTCATTAAAATTTGCATAATTAATTGCCGATCAAAATAATCTCAGTATGTCTTTTGAATGTATCATATGATTTAATCCTTTCAAATGCAATGCAGAGTTAAAAATCATCCAGTAACTAAAGAAAAAGGTTAGAATAGCTTTTTCCGAATATACTGTAAGCATATTTCATTGAGTTTAATCTAAAATGCTTCATCTACTTTCTGGAAGTGGCAAGACATAGGTGTTACTTTTTGATAAATAAATTCGTCTTGAATTATTAAGCAATCGCAGTGCCAAATTCAGAATTTAAGATTAAATTTGGAAGTGGTGTTGATTTAAAATAAAATAGCGTATTCAGTTTCCGTCTCATGTTTTTATGCCTTTGATTGTTCATATATTCAAATTTAGCTATTTAACTGGATTATAATGTATGTACGAGTACATACAAAAAAAAAAGAAGGTAGGTATATAATTTACGATTCGAAATTTAATTAGCATTGAAATCAGGCCAACTTAATAAAAACATTAATTAAATTTCCTTAATCGCTCAACTCATCGTCGTTTACCTTTTTGTTTGGAAATCTAAAACCACTATCTGTACATAAGCGTGTCATGGGGATTTCATACGTGTTCTGGGGATTTGGGAGTTTTGATCTCTTCAGAATGGCAACTGACCCCCCCCCGCAAAAACGGCTGCGACCCCTAGAATAATGAATTTGTCGCAAAAATTGTGGAAGGTGTTCCCTTTTAAGTGTTTTTAGCTCATTTTTAGCTCAAAAGTCTCATATTTTCGGCGCTTCGCGCCATATATGTACATATTTTTTTACTATAGGTATTTTGTTCAATTAACTCGAGCCCAAAAAGGGCGTTTTTAAAAAATTTTCTCGGCCTGACCCCCTCAGAATTTACATGCTGTACATGTTAGATGGGTGTTGCTGGAATCCCTCATAGTGTAGAACCATAATTACACTGGATGGAGTATTTTGAAAGGTGTAAATTAACCTTAAATTCGAGAATAGAGATGAAATCAATGTTTTTTAAATGAACAATATGCTAGAAACCTCGAGCAAATGACAAATTACGATGGCCTGGTTGTTATGATGACTCACGATGGATGGCTTAATGATGATAACTTTTATTTTCGTATTACTTTGTGATAAACTCGCATTTGGCTTTCGTTCAAGAGACGGACAATGGACACTATGTTTCACCCTATTCAACGTTAGCTTAATTGACATAATTTTAGTGCATCATTTTTCATTATCAGTTGAATCTGTGCCTAATCGTGAAACGAAATATTTATGGAGGGACATTTCTAATTTACTAATATTGCATAGAAAATACATTCCTAGCTCCCATTTCTTCCGTTTTTACGATATCTTCGAAAATATGTGCTTTAAGTACCTACTTCACTGACGCTTATTGCGCGGAAATTATCATTACATTCTCCTAAATTCAAACGTCACATCTAAAATTACGATAATTATCTTTTTCTTAACAGCAGCACAATTAAAGTCGTCTTCTCGCTTATACTAAGGACAAATCATGAAGAAAAAATATAGTAATTGATTTCCGGTAAAAAGATTCAATGTTTCTAGATAACTAACAAAAAATGTCAAACATGACGTGTTTTACTGACTTTTGAGCACGAAATCACAAATTTCTACAAAGTAGCTTTATTATTATATCATTCAATAGAATTTCATAAAAAAATGCAGATTCCGGTGATTATGGAAACATTTTAGCTCGAAACGGGGAAAAAGTAAGTTTTCATAGAATGAATTTTCGATCCGATTTCGGAAAAGTTATGACCGTGGGCAGGCCCGTTTCCAGGATCCGACCAAGGGAGGGGGCGGACCCAACATAAATTGGTCTATATCTCGGGAAATTCGTCGAGATAGCTCGTAAAACCGCATTTTTCTACGTTTCTCTACATGCTCTATCCATTGAAATAATAAAATTCGAACTTTTTCGAAAAATTTTTCTCTTATACAAAAGGTTATAAAAAAGTGTTATTTGTTGGTCGCACTTGTACCAAAATTATGGAAGATTCTTCACATCCGGCGCAAAGCGCCGAAAAATTGAAGATTTTGCGACAAAGACATGCGATTTTTCCATCTTTCCGTGCACATATCTTACCTTTCAAAATTATTTTTCTGGCCAAGGGGGGGGCGGCCGCCTCCTCCGCCTCCCCTAAATACGGCCCTGACCGTGGGTACCCAGCATTGTCAGTTGAGGGGTTCGCCCAGTGTGGGAGTCAACCAAAAGCTTCAATTTGAAGCACTTTTGGAGAAAATTTTGGATTTTCATCCGTTTTGGCCTTCATTTTGCCTCATTTTTCCCACAAAATTTTTCATTTTTTCCATTCTGGGGTTGAGAACCTCAAACTTCTTCACGTGCAGTCTGCTTCTGACCATAGGCTAAGTTTGCAAACCTTGTTACACGTATCAGCAATTAACTTTAGCTGAATAACAAGTTCAAAACAGTCGTCCGTGCTTGTTTCATATCGTTCAGTATAATTTTTGATCTGATTTAAAATGTCATTCGTCAAGTCGTTGCATTTCTCGTGACTTGCTAAACAGAGCCAACTATAATCAGCGCCAAATTCTGATAGATTTCTTTTGCTAAAAATGCCAAACGTTATGCAAAATAACTCAATAGACATTAACATCATCAAACATTTATCAACTGTAGAGGAAACAACGCTTTGTTTTAAGGACAACTAAGAAATGAACAACATGTCAACAGGAAAAATTAAGTGCACAAAAAGTTAACGCGATGATTTTACACATAAACGTCAGAAATTTTAAATAAGGACCCCTTATTTTCTTGTCGATTCATTTTATTTTCGTAAATTCGTCATAGACCTAAAAAATTGTTAAAACAATTCGTCAAACTGCTGTCAAAAAATCATATAGGGTACACATACACTAAACATGTTATGCCTACATTTTAGTACCTACCTACATGAATTTTACAGCAGTTTATTGTATGAATATAAAAGTGTTGTCCATACGTGTTCTTTGGGGGGGGGGTTTGAGGGATTCCCTCGGAGAATGGCTGGTCGCTGACCATACCTGGGCAGCGACCGAATTCCGGAGTCTGGATAGTGTAAAACTGGCAAAAATCTTTAAAAAATACCGAAAATTCAATTCTGAGGGTCTATCGATTTTTGGGGGTCTAACAGATTCTCGGGAGTCTTACCCACAAAAAACTCTCCCCAAGCCAATGTGTACTGCCGACCCCTGCAAAATGGCTGCTGATTACACAGAATTTCTGATTTTCCGAAAAATCGTAGAAAATGTGCCGTTTTAAGCGTTTTTAACTATATTTTGGCTCAAAAATGTAAATTTTTTGGCACTTCGCGCCCTCATTTTTGATTGTATTTGTTCAATTCACAAAAGTGTTTTTACATTTTCTCGAAATTTTCTATGTTCTAGAAGGAATGAGCACTGTCAGAAAAAATCAAGGTTTTTCAGCCAGAAAAAGGCTATTTTTACAATTTTTTTGGGCTGACCTCCCAGAATTCTCGTGCTGTACATGTACGAGTATGGTGTAGTCTACTAAAATAAATCAGCTAATCTAATAATAAAAAGGCAGAATAATGCATTTTTGCAGCAACTATTTCAATGCAAATTTCGTAAATAAAATTATATCATTAACTCAACTTTGAATGTTTCAATGCATACGTTTATCATAAAAATAATAGGTAAAAATATAAGTCTTCCAAAAGTAAATACATATTAGCTTAATTAAGCGCAATTAATCAAGCAGTAAGTAAAGAATTGCACAACTTAAAGATTCTTTTATTAGTTTTTCTCGTTACATACTTTGGATCTGCGAATTTATACATTATTAATGCGCAATAAGCGATGCAAATTTATACAATCAATGCTTCTCTGCCATTCGTACCTGCTCAAAGTTTTCTCTCGCAGTTCAGCCGATCGAAAAATATCCTTTATTTCATTCAGAAGTAACAATTCAGTCAACTGCGAATCACTTCGACCTTTCAGCTCTATATTTATTTTCAGAACAGAAAGGCCTCCCGAAAATAGTAATCCTCATCCACGACAAAAAATTGCAAATCGAACCGAACATCATTACTTCGAATTCATAATGAGCCGTGCACCTTTTAGGAAACAATCACATGGCAATCGATAAATTAATTGGTAAACTCTGCTCAAAGCTATGATAAGCAATGAGAGATTGTAATTGATTTTTCATATTTGATTCGTGTTGTCCTGGAAACGAAGCTTCTTTTTTGCAGGAATTACTAGCTAGCGCTGTGTACTTTGGTTATTCATCTGATCATAAAAAGCACACCTCAATATTTTATCGTACTTTCCGTCCTTAACAACGCTGTGTAAAAAAGATACGTGCTCTCAGTCATATTTGATATTTTCTAGAATTTCGAATTGCTATTTTGGATGACAATTAGTGTCTTCACAAGTCCGTTGTGCCGTATTCACGGGAGAACAGTTCTATCAGAATCGGATAATTCCACTTTAAGAGAATTTTATTCAAATAATTGTTCTCAATTTTACAAAATTCTGAAACGATGCGAAACATCGAATTTAACTTTTCGAAAATATTTTTTAAAATGATGATCTTTTCATATGATTCAACAGAATAAGGATAAAAAATTGAATTTTTAAAAAATGAATTCTACACACACAGCGTCATACTTTCGTAAATCCAATAGAAAAATTTGAACATTGATGCCCCACTCACCAGGACTTGATTGCGAACGACCGCAGAAAGTTATAAAACTAGCCACTACTATTTTAAAAAAAATTCGTTATTTCTAATCGCAGTATTTAGGTGTATAGCACGTGTGGGCGTGGAGGGTTAGGGTCTAGAGACCCCGAGAATCTATAAGTCCTATCCTAAAATCGATAGACCCCCAGAATTGGATTTTCAACATTTTTTCTGGGATTTTTCTGCTGATTTTACGCTACCCAGACCCCCAGAATTCGACTGCTGAGCACACAACTTGGCTTTTTTGATAGAGAAAAAGATATGCCCATGAAGTCACAAAAAATCTTAAATAGTGCTACATTTTTAGAAGAATTTTCTAGAGAAATTCGATATTTGAGGCTTCAGTATCTTTCGCGGTAATCCATGGAACGCAAAAAAACAGGAGAGCGTAAACATGCAAACCAGTTACCTATGCCTGTAAATAGTGGGCGTAATCGTTTCATTCGATGCGATTTTTATATACTTATTCGTAGCCCTATTCGTTTTGGCTACAAATAAACAATAAAAAACGTTAGAAATGTGCGAACTGTCGGTCAACTTATTAACGTATCCGGCTCATTGCATTGTTGCATCCTGTTTTCTAAAATTTCAACCTTAAACGTTGAAACGATTCTTGCACTTTATTTCTCCGAATAAAGTACTTTCAATGAATAATTTTTGACAATTGTTACTTTAAGTCGCTAATTTGCGTAACAAATGTCTTTGCGGACGATCTACGATCCAAATGGTCATCCGATATTTTTGATTCAAAAAGGCGTCAAGGTCCAAAACGCGTGGCTCAATAATGATGAGACTTTCAGACGGGTCGAATTTCCGGTAATTAAACACGTCGTCGAAGGCGATACGTTGTTACTGAAAATTTTTTGGGCCCTACTGTGTAGCTTATCCGCTACGATAATGATTTACGAGGTGTACAAAACGATAAGTAATTATTTAGAAAGTCCGATTTCGACCGCATTCACTATAAAAACTAATGATTCTATGCATTTTCCGCAAATTTACCTGTGCGCCCCGTATTCGATGCAAAAATTTTTCGGAGAAGAAGCTCGTCAGAACGCCAGTAAGTACGACAAAATAAGAAGACAAATGATGTTGGCCGAGCCAGTGACCTGGGCGGACACTGACGATGCAAATTGGGCTGAAGAAGGTCGAATTGATTACGAGCATCTCAAATCCGCGCAGCTAGAATTAGGAATCGACGCAGATTCCTTTTTTCTTTTCTGCAGTTTCCGGGAGTCGGATTTTGTGTTTATGCCATGTGAATCAGTATACTCAACGGTAAAACATTAAATAAGTTGAATAATTTCTAATACAAATAATTAAAATAATGCCAATATTGGCAATAAAATGATTATATTAAAACAGTTCGAAATATACAAATATATGTATTCCGGAATTATTCCGTTCGCCAATGCTACGAATTAGGTAAAGCTAAACGATGTTGTAACACCCAGCTCAGTCATTTAATTTATTCAGTGATCATCTCTTGATTTCTCGAATGGAGGTAGTCGTCATTTAATGTACATAATTAGGCATGCCCTTCTAACAACATTTTTTTTATGTTAGGCCAAGAGCGATGAGTTGAAGAGGTAGGGCGCCCGCGACCCCCATTGTCTTAATGCTTACAGTACAAAGAATAAATGCGCAGTTTTTAGTTTTCCTAATCATTCTCGAGTATATGCCAATATGTATGTACAGCACTTAACGCGGAATAATACTTGTTCATAAAATTTACGAAATTCGGAATAATTAAATTTAAATTTATATCAAAACAAATCTAGGGAGTTCGCTGAATGAATTAATATTATTCATTGGTAATTTACTGAAATTCCTTCTTTCACATAAAATCATTGGACTTTAGAACCAAGCAATGGGAGTGAGGCTTTGGGGAAATCGTATCACCAGTGTACCTCGTAGACCTCAATAAGTCTAAGAATTATTTTAAGTGTTTCCGTTTTTTGCAATGTTTTTTGCCAGTGAGTAAGGTTTGCTGGTAGAGACTCAAAATAATACTTTATGTCTACGCCTCTTAATAACGGCATCTTAATTGATCAGACCAGCGCACGCATTAAGGATTTAAAAAGCCCAAGCATGATTTTTGCATAGAAAATCTAAATAATTAAGTTAAAAAATGAAAGACGAGTATAAGAATGAAATTTTTCACAAAAGTATTAGAAGTCTCGTAGGCTATATCTGCCCTATGAGGCTGGCAAATTGCATATAGTCTCAAGTGAACTACAGGTGCATAGAATGACGGGTCTGGAGGGTCAGTCAGAGAACCTTTTTGAGCTAAAAGGATCTCAAAAGCAGGCACGTAGCTGGCCGTCCTATTTTTAGGGGGTACCAACACCAATTTTGGGGGTGTCCAAGCTCAAAAAGGCCAAAAATAACGTTTAAAAAGTCCTATTTTTCTAGTTTTCTTCGGAATTTGGGGGGCGGACCCCCCATTCCTCCCAGAGCTACGTGCCTGCTCAAAAGTGGAATAATTGCTAAAATAGCATAAAAATGATGACAATACATAGTTTCTTTTTTGTTTCAAGCACTTTAGAGAAAGCCTCTAGTTCGTATCAATTTTTAGCCTTTGTTTAAATTGCTTTCTCAAGAAAATCTCCCATTTTTCTATTCTGACAGTATTAGTCATGTATGGACAGCAGCTGAATTCTGGGGTGTCTGCATGGTGTAAAAATGGCAAAATAATAAAAAATAAGCCAAAAATTCAATTATGGGGATCTATAGATTTTTTGGGGGTCTGTCGGGGGTGTGTAACCTCTAAACCTCTTTCACGCCCACGTGTAGTCTATAGTTCCAAAACCCTACCGTGCACTTCTGGTCTCAACCACCGAGTTAAATTTAGATTTGAACTAGCTAGAAATATTTAAAATTCGCTAATCAGGACTACATTTGCATAATATGCTTTTCATCGCAACAGATTCTAGATCCCGAATATGGTCAATGCTATCTTTTTGACTTCGGCGACAGACTCCAGCGAGTTCCGTCACAAGGTTTCTATGCTGCGTTCAACCTGAAAGTAAGCAGCAGTCCAAAAGATCCACTCTCGCTCGTTCCTAAAATCCAAGGTCTCATCATGATAGTAGCAGAAAAATATAATCCAACACTGGTCGACAAGATGATGATTCCGACCGGCACTTATACAAGGATTGTTGCATGATTTATGAAAATTTACAGCAAATTATGAAATAATCTTAACTGAAATTCGACACTATGAGTATGGTCAGCAAAGGCTTATGCAACGGATATTACGGCAAAGTTTCAGTGAAAATAATGCTAATAAAATTCCTCATTTTCGCTCTCTAAAACTATTTTCATAAATGAATGTACTCTTCAGAGTCGATCAGAATTAGTAGCTTTGTTCTAAAACAGTAGGTCGATAAGGAAATAAGACTAAATTAGGCCGTAAACGACCAAAAGTAGTAAATTACTAGAAAATGTGAGAATATATTGAAATACGAGACGCTAATGACAATGTGACATTTTAATACGTTTCTGTTTTTTATGTACTCTATTCTAATTTGATTATTTCACATATTTATTTATCTTTTAAATGTTTTATATACATAAATGAGAGCTAATAAGAAAACAGTCATGTCTCAACATTGGCCCAAGGCTAGCTCTAACCTGAAGCTACATATTAGAGCCGGCTTAAGCCAGGCTGAGAACTAACTCTGTTGGGCACGGAAGTCAGGTAGTAAGCCCGGCCTAAACCTGAGCATATTGAATTGAGAACGGACTTTCAACCTTGCCGACTTATTTTTCTGTTGGTAATACATGTGATATTCAGTTAAATAGGGCAGAAAAAGTTGTAGACTGGTTACTTCTGTATAGTATAGAATATGTACTGCATCGCAAATAACAAAATTTTTCACGGTTAATAATAACTTGGTTTAAATGACTGGTGCATGGATGTATTATGGTTCCATGTCCATCCTGCGACACAAATTTTGTTTTGGCTGATAACCGCAAAATTCATGCAAAAATTTTCGTTGAAGTACCTACCTTTTATGCATCATCATTTGTTTTGGAGTAAAAAAGTAACTCGTGAATTTGATTTTCTTTTGCAATCAGTTATTATGGTCTGATTGCCGATTTTTAGATGCTGAATTTACCGATTCTGGTGAATTTTCTTTTGTATTTAAGTTCTTCTATCTTTAGACGTTTGAAAATATCATAGTAACTGAATGGCGTTCTCGTGGATTGAAAATTTTCTTCTCTAGGATTGATATGAAAAAACAGACGCAAACGCAAATGGCCGTGGACTCAAATGGTATCATTTCATGCGTAACGGATTATGATTTTAAATATTTGAACAATGTCAACTACACTAGATCAACTTGTCATTTGGAGTGCCTTTTGAAAATGTGGGATGACGCTTGTCGTTGCTTACCAATTGTCGATCAGATGTTCGTGAAGAACAATTCCGTGGCATTTTGTACTTTTGATAAGCTCAAAACCTGCATTCAAAGAGGAAATCTGACCTACGACAAAAATTTGTTCAATTGTAGAGCCGCCTGCCTTGTACCATGCAATGGTAAGAATCGTTGATTACATTTACGCCACGTCGTTTTCAGCATAGAATGAACAGTTTTAAAGGTTTTTGAACTGTTCCAAATGAACTAAAAGGATTTAGAACATGATACTCAGCTCTTTAGAAAGATAATTAAATTTTTCGGCCATTTATTTGAAAAATTTTTGGAATACGTTGAAAACTTAAAAATTATAGATTAAAACGTCCAGAATTATAGCACTTTTTCCAATGTGCGACCTCTATGGCGGCCATATTGAAAAACGCGAATTTTCTGCTAGATCAGGCAAATAAGCAATTGTTTGAAAGAGCTTTTTTTGGCTTTCCAGATTGTGCTTAAACATTGAATAATATGAAATGTGGAGCCAGTTAAAGGCATACCTTATGGGAGCAACCATATTGAAAAAATTAAATTGAGATTGCGATTGTAGGACGAACTATTAGAAAACACAAATAAACGAAATGAGGTGAAATATAGAGCGCAAAAATATCTAATATCTTGATACTTCCCAAAATATAAAAGAAAATCCGTATAATTTAGTGACCATGCAAAGTTTGAACAGTTTTCAGAGCATAGCATACTGTAGACATAAGCTAGCAATACCTTTTTTAGCAAAATATTTCAAAATTATATGCATAGAACATTTTATTCTATCGAAATCCATCGAGTGGTTCTTGCCTTAATCTTAAAAATAGCCATGTCACTGAACTGCATTATTCGATGGTGAGAAAGTGTACCTATTTACTTTGGCCTGCGGTTACACTGTAAGTGCTTTAAATCATTATAATTTGCATAAATTATTCTGGAAGCTCAATGAATGCAGATTATTTATTGTTCCTATTTTCTTCGTAAGTATCAATGGGCCATGAGTTAAAGCACACCTGGGCGTGGAGGGTTCGGTGGGTATTCAGTATGCACCCCCGAGGAACCGAAATACCCCCAGAAATCAAATTAACCCCCATAATTCAATTTTTAAAAATTTATTTCGTTTTTTTCGCAATTTTTTGATGCCAATGGATAGTGCTCGATGAGAAACGTCGAAAAATGGTGTTTTTTCGCCATACCACCATTTTTAAGGCAATTTTTTGACCTTTGAAAAATGTTAAAATCTTGCCCCCAAGAATTTTCTTGCTGCCCACGTATGGTTACAACAAGTACAAATGTACCAGCTTTTTCAGTCTGTGTAAAATTGACGTTACGCGTGCATTCTAAATTCATTGTTGGCAAGGGAGCTTAATAGGCTCTTGATATTGTTAATAATAAATAAATAATTTATCTATTATCTTTTATTATTATACCCGTTAATTTTTAATTTTACTAACAAATTAATTTATAAATTTTAATAAATAATGAACTCATAGAGAATAAATTGAAATCTAGATCTACCTTACACCATGATGTAACGATTTGAAAAATCGTTAAGAAAAATCTCCCATCTCAGTTCAGAAGTCTCAATATGCCGCTGGGGACAAAACCAGAGATTTTCCTCACTTACATATGTTCATTGTTATGTAACTTCTTATTAATTACGCGAACCGTGATGTTGCTAAGTCATCGGAGACCTGAAGCTGATGAGCTTCTGAATTTATGCACAGCCACCAGCCGGTCTGTGGTGCATTGATTGAACATTTTTGATATAAAATTACCTCAAAAACTGGTATAAGCACGATAAAAATAGTGTTAAAATTGCGGTATCCACAGTTTCTGGTCAATTTAAGGCATTTTTTAAGGAAATTTTAAAGTTTCATCCATTTTTGACCTTTATTTTGCCTCACTTTCACCAAGAAATTTCCCAATTTTCCATTCTGGAGGGTTTAGAAACCCACTAATCCCCCACTTGCATGTCTGGTCCCATCCCAGTCAACGTAAGATGAACGGGTGTCACATGCAGAATGATCGCTTCTATTATCAAAATGTTCATTTTATTTTGCCTAAATTCGTTCTGGTGTAATACTCGTATTTGCTATCATCATCAGAAATCACATACAAAACCCGAATCACTACGATTCCCTTGCACGCTCCTGCTTTCCCGGAAGAACTGGAAAACTCGACAGTTGATGATTTGGTGTATGTGCAGATGTCATTCAGCTCAATGGACTACGAAAGCTTTAGCCAGTCTGCTACGATGGCCCTCGACGATGTCATCAGTAACGTTGGAGGGCAAATAGGCCTGTGGCTTGGATTTAGTATGTTCTCCATAATGCAGATACCGATCGTACTTTTCTTCCTCTGCTCATCGCGATTCTACAAGGTCATGGGGAAAAGATAGAAGAATAATAAATCGTTAAAAAATCAGAAATTGTTTCAAACTGTGCTTTATTTATAAGCCGTGAATATTGTATATTTGTTTTATAGTCTGTTTCATTTGACTTAGCGGTTTTCTTTTAAATTTTTCCGCAAGAATCAGGCTACAAAAGCGGTTTGGAATTTCGATGCAGTAATGCTGCTTAACAGTGACATACGTCTCCAAAAAACGAAGCAATATAGCATTTATTATCGCTTAAAATAAACGAACTACAGAACGAAAGAATCGAGCTTAGATGGTAGTTACTTGCTGATCGGGTGGATTTAACAAATTAATGTTTTCCGTGCAATGCCGTGTGTATCAATAAGTAGCGGTGATAAATTATATTTAAAAAATAATTATACTATAAAAGTATTGAAAATAAAAATAACAATATTAATCGTTAACTTTCAAAAAACAGGATCTGGTTTCAAAAGGAAACGCTATTTTATCATATTTACCGTACTAATTAAAAACACTTTTGTAGTCACTTTAAATTTTTTCAAAACCTCAGAGTTATAGGTTCCTACTTCACAATCGTCCAGTGTAAAGGGTGGCTAAAAAATAAAATGGATAGGGTTGGTCCTTTACTTTGCTGTTGGTTTACGTCATATAAGCAGAAGTCAGAAATGAGTGTTTTTAAGCCAAAATGACCTCAAACAGTGGCATTATCGCTAAAATAGCGTTAAAACTAAGTTCAGTTCCTGGTCAATTCGAAACGATTTTGGTTTAAAATTTTCATTTTTCATCCGTTTTTGACCATCATTTTGCCTCAATTTCCTCACAAAATTTTCCATTTTTCCATTCCGGGAGTCTAGACCTCCAAACCCCCCACGAGCGTGTTTGGTACCGACCGTCTCCACCCATTAGGAAAATCCTAGATTCGTCACTGATATCATAGGTAGCGCGATAGCTAAAATTATAATTCTCTTCATAATTTAATGGTATGTTTAAATTTTAAGTTTCTCTTGGTTTACAACTCTCGCTTAGCAAGCTCATTTTTCAAAAGCTATAATACACTTGGCCACTTTTTTCTTATATGTTTATCACAGCGAGTGCGAATTTTGTGTCCCCCTCACAGCAACAACGACACACACCTGCGAGGTGCAGTTTTTTTAAACGATAGAAAATCAAAACATTCGATGTACCATGTTTTTGTTTCTGTTTACACTCGATACTGAATTAGAAATGAGTGTATAAAGTGTAAACCGAAAAATCAAATAATTTGCGGAGGGCCAATTTTTCTTGAAAATGTTGCCCCCGAGCTTTAGATTACGAATCTGACCTTGAAATTACTTTACACTCAATGGTTGCTGCACAAAAATGTAAAGTATACGGGTTTTTTACTCTTTGCGTGTTTTCAGCTTACCTAACTCAATTTTAATTTCTGTGCAGTCCAATTGGTTTTATAATGTAGAGGGTTGCAATATCTCAAGGACCCATTTTTCTCTTTTAACGCAATGTTTCTTGATCTGTGATCGTTTTAGTGTGAAGGCTTCGAGACTAAAAACGAAATTTCTCCAGCTACTCCGCTAAGCAAACGGAACATGCTAATTATGCTGAAAATGTGACCTGACCTTAGCGTTACAGATCCTGCTTATTTTGATTCTATACACCCAATATTGCGTTATTAGCACAAGTGTAAAGTTTACACTGAGAAGCACTTTCCCGCCCAAAGCATTGAATATCAAATAATTTGCGGCGGGCCAATTTTTTTTAAATGCTGCCCCCGAGTTGTAGATTACGAATGCGACATTAAAATTTCTTTTCACTCAATGGTTGTTGCACAAAAGTGTGGAGTATACGGGGTTTTTACTCTTGGCGTGTCCTAAAGCTTATCTATCTCAATTTTGGCTTCTGTGCAGTCCAATTGGTTTTATAATGTAGAGGGTTACAATATCTCAAAACGTGAACTCTTTTTTCTTCTAACGCAATATTTCTCGATCTGTGATCGTTTTAGTGTAAAGAGTTCGAGACGAAAAACGAAATTTCTTCAGCTACTCCGCTAAGTAGGCGGAACATGCTAATTATGCTTAAAATGTGCACTAACCTTAGCGTTACAGATCCTAGTTTATTTTGTTTCTATACTCCCGATATTGCGTTAATAGCACAAGTGTAAAGTTTACACTGAGAAGCTCTTTTCCGCCCAGAGCATTGTTATCAAACAATTTGCGAAGGAACAATTACATTTTTAAAAATGTTGTCCCCGAATTGTAGATTACGAATGCGACATTAAAATTTCTTTACACTCAATGGTTGTTGCACAAAAGTATAAAGTGACGGGTTTTTTTACTCTTGGCGTGTCCTAAAGCATATCTATCTCAATTTTGGTTTCTGTGCAGTCCAATTGGTTTTATAATGTAGAGTGTTATAATATCTCGAATTGTGAAATTTTTCTCTTATAATGCAATATTTATCGATCTGTTATCATTTTAGTGTAAAGCTTTCGAGACGAAAAAAAATTTCTTCAGCTACTTGCACCCCCAGAATTTCGGTGCTGCCAACCTGTGGATATACGGCTTAAATATTAAATAAAAGAAGGGAACTAGCAAAGAAAAATGCTCCGATGGAACAAAAAAGGTAAATATACTTGAATTTCTTCATTGTTAAGGATGTAAAAAGGAGGGGACTAGGGAAAATTTCCCTATATGCGCAGAAGCCATAGGAATGTGCTAAAGAGTTAGACTT
Organism: Mermis nigrescens; assembly: GCA_036768485.1. NCBI lineage: Eukaryota > Metazoa > Nematoda > Enoplea > Mermithida > Mermithidae > Mermis > Mermis nigrescens. Next base: position 15,897,603 of record JAVLUZ010000145.1, read on the forward strand.
TCCCTAAACAGCGCAAGTATCGAAGTAAATTCTGCAGCCTATGCGCGTTTCTGCAGATTTTCCCGTAGCAATTTCGGATACAATGGCGAGTATTTTGATTACTTTATTTTGGAAAAAATTAAATAAATTTTTTGTGGTTTTTCATGCAAACTATTGAGTTGGCCATGTAGGTGTAAAGTTTACACTATTATCTTGTACACCAGAGCATTGTGGAAGTCAATATTTCATTAAATAAATAATACACTGATTATTCAATAGTCATGGAAGCTCTTTTGCGAAACACTTGAGAACGTTTTGTGACTACACCCTCATTTTTCACAGGCCGCAGAATATACTTCGATTTTTGCGTCGTTTAGGGGAAGTCTAACTCTTTAGCACATTGCTATGGCTTCTGCGCATACAGGGAAATTTTTACTAGTCCCCTCCTTTTACATCCTAAAGTATGAAGAAATTGAAGTATATTTACCTTTTTTGTTCCATCAGAGCATTTTTCTTTGCTAATAGATAATTGAACGCAACTGAATTTTGTGTAGTCCATGGACTATACATATGTAGTTAGGTACTCTTCAACGCCTCAACGTAAGGATAATATGCTTTCTATCAAAACAAATCACACCTACATATAGTCTGTTTCACATAAGTTTGAGCATAAATTCTAAAAAAATGTGTCAGACAATAAACCGACAGATTGTTATTATAGCATTGATTTGATATATAATTATCGTAATCCGTAGGCTCACTTTCCGAAAAAATTCATAAAATTTATGCCCCAAGTTATGTGCAAATAGACTTTACTTTGCTTATGTCGTTCGGTTCATTTTTTGTCAAAAAAATAGATTTCAAAATCTGTGATAACTGATTTAGAAGTACATGTACGTATGTATGTGGGAAGCAAAAGTTTTTAGATCAATCTTGAGGTAAAGCCTTTTGAGGAAGTACCAATCAAATATCTATAAATTCGTTTGCGATGCAAGGCGAGCGACTATTAGGCTTAGGGCAGGTTGCAACCTTATATAAAACGCTATATATAGTTCATTAGACGATTAGCGAATCAGCTGACACTAATCCAAAATTTTTTTTGTCTGATTAAGTTAATGCAAGGTACATAATGAAAATTCGTATCTTTTTACCCAAAAATCTCAAAATTCTCGACTTTTACGACGTGAGACGCTATTTTAGCGTTTATACTCCTTTTCGATCAACAAAAGTCCATTCTTTATCACCACAATGCGATTAAATGACTGTCTTTTTTCAGGTCGACACAAAATTTCGTGTAAAAATGCTAATTAGTCGTTTTAAGGCCAAGTTTGATGCAGAAAAATTGTGAACCCCTTTTCGAAAGTCAATTCTCAGTTTGGATAAGCACGGTAGGAAAAGTAAAAGAATACTTATTTTGTATACCTCCAAACGTATCCAAAAATTTTAGAGTTACCAATTTCGGGACCGCCTCCTCCATCTAAAAGCTCTGCGTACTTCCGTCCCGGATTATACGCGAGCGCAAGCTACTACTTGCCACATTATAGAATCTCTACTTCTCGCATGGTCAAAAGACGGTGAAACTATGATTCACGCCAGTCTTATTTTTTGATGGTAACGACGGGCAGAGCTTGGCTACGAAAAAGAGCGAAGATACCCGGCTACATCAATTTATCAACGTCTTTTAGCTTACAGAAATTCCGTAACTGCCATTATTTGTTCGGCAGGTATTAAAAGTTGAGGCTGATTTGTTAAATTATCTGAAAAAAGCGCTTAAATCAGAATTTTTCTCAGGAAATCCGGTGTTTCTTGTCCCAAATATTTAAGAACGCATCATTTATTTGAAAAAAAGAAGTTAATGACAAAATAAACATCGGTGCATACACAAAATTTGAACAACACAACTCTTTCGAAATACGAACGGCTAAAACGCACGCACATTTTCCAACTCGTTACAACATGCATTTATTGACATTCAAATACAAATAAGTGCGACAGGCCTGTGCAGTTTTTTGGGTTCGCAAGGAAGTAATTCGATCGCGCACATAATAGCATATATACAGGCAGGGACATAAAACATGAATTTATTTGTATAGAAATTCTGTTAAATGAACAGGAATCGAAAAGTGGCGTAAACAAGGAGGCCATTTCGTCACAAGCAATAAAATATATTCCATAAAAACTCGAGCGAGTAGGGAATACGCATAACTTCCTTGCAAACACATTTAGAATGAGACATCGTCACATAAAGTCCGATCCGACAATGTGATCTTGAGGAGGGTATTCCACCTCCAGGATTCGCAATTTTTCAGAAGTTTTCAAAAAAATTCGTAGAAAAGGTGCTTCCTCAGGCGTTTTTTGCCATCTATTTGCTCAAAAGTGTTGAATTTTCGGCGCTTCGCGTTAATTACTCACTTCTTGACCTTATTTTGTTCAATATATTCGAATTTTTCAATTTTTATCTAAATTTTTTGTTTTCATTTTGTAGCACGATAGAGCATTGTCAGAAACGTCATAAAATGATGATTCTAATCACACCTGGGCGTGGGGGGAGGTTTGGAGGGTATGCACCTCTCTGAGAAACCAAAATACCCTCCAGAAACCAAAAGATCCCCGCCAGAATTCAATTTTTGAAATTTTTTTTGGTTTTTTTCGCAATTTTTTGATGCCAATCGATAGTGCTCGATGAGAAACGTTAAAAAATGGTGTTTTTTCGCCATACCACAATTTTTAAGGCAATTTTTTGACATATGAAAAATCTTGCACCCCCAGAATTTTAGTGCTGCCCACGTATGATTCTAACGCATATTGAAGCTTCAGAGCCCAGAAAGGAACTCTAAAATTTCAACCTCACTGCATGTCTAAATCTGACTAATACAGTTAATTAACAGTCTCGCTTGTTTAAATTAGTACGAAACAACATCGGTTCCATGTGAGGATACTGATTTTACTACAGCATTAGTCAGTTTGCTGTAGGTACAAGGGAAGTAATGTCTGAAAAGCGATTAAATCGTAATCTCATTTTCATCAATATACGCAAAAATATAATTTTTAACTAAAATTCAACGGCGAAATTATAAATTTAGTTCTGGAGACGGTGAGGGACTGCAATCACACCTGGGCTAGAGCCCATCCCAGCTCGTTGATGAAACGGGTCGAAGGGTGAATTTCAATAGGCTGATTTTAAAAAAAACATCATAAAATAGTTGCCAAAATCAAACAAAATTGTCTTTTTAAACCAGTTTCAACCCATTTAGGGGGCCAACCAACCTTTGAGAGCCCGATAGTTGGCCGGGCTGAAGCTTTGGCTATCGCTCAGGTATAATGGCAACCGTACATACATGCACACAGGGAGGGGTATGACCGAGAGAGCGTAAGACCAGGCACGTAGCTCTGGGGGTGAATGGGGGGTCCGGCCGGACCCCCCAAAATTCAGAAAAAAACGGAAAAATAGGACTTTTTTAACGTTATTTTGGGCTATTTTTGGCCTCATTTTGGGACCCCAGACCCCCCAAAATTGGTGTTACTCTCCCCAAAACCACAAAATAGGACGGCCAGCTACGTGCCTGCGTAAGACTCTCACTGATAGGTCCGAAATTCGGATACTATAAATTGATTTTAGCCCAAAATACTTTTTATTTTCAAGCAATTTTACCGAGTATGCCTAATAAACACATTTTAATTTCGTATAAAGGCCGAATTTCACCGCTCTCTAGCTAAATATTCTCAATTTTACCCCTACCTTGTGCACCTATATCATGGCAACGACCCTAGAAAATGTATATTAGTATTACAAGGGCAGCGATCGAATTCTGGTATCGTAAACAAACATGCACAGTATGGGAATTCTGGGGGGTAAAATTTTGAAGTGCTTTTTTGGCATAAAAATGGTGAGAATGCGTCAAAACATCGTTTTTGCGTTTCTGACGATGCTCAACCTTTCTATAACATAACAACATGGAAAAAATTCCGAAAAAAATCGAAACAAGCTGAACAAATTGAAAAATATAGTTAAAACATGAGTTCATGGCGCGAAGCGCCGAAACTTTGATACTTTTGAGCAAACAGATAGCTAAAATCTCTTAAAAAGCACCTTTTCTACGAAGTTTTTGGAAATTCTTGAAACTCTCAAAAAATTGTAAATTCAGAGGGGTTGAAAATTTTTCTGAGGAGGTGCGGTGCACCCACAAAATCATATATGCTTCTAAACTTCTAAAAGGTACAAAAAGTGCCGAAAAGCGAAGCCCCGGAAAATTTTTCTATTGTCTTTTAACTACACAAATAGCGAATACAATAAATATATACGTACTACGTACAACCTCGCGGGTGTTCTCACTGAGGCGAAGAGACAATCTTATATAATATAGGTACTCTTTAATGAAAAGCGCGAATGTAGTGCTAAATGTTTTCGTATTTCATTCCTGCTTGACAGGCTGAGTTTTCATTTGAACCAAAATGGAACGCATGCGGGTCACATCCTTTGCGTTTTTATTCGCTTTGGGGTTGAAGTCGCACAAGCGAGAGATACGTTCCCACTCTTGACCAGGCGTTTCGGCATCACGCTCTTTTAGAAATTCCTGCTCGGCAATTCTGAAACAATGACGTCGCTAGCTAAATAATCGTATGAATAATATTTTAATAAAAAGTTAATATTAATAATCAAAATAATCATATTTTGTATTGCATCGCGAAATAAGTAGTCCGAAAAAGAAGAAAACCTTTAAAATGACTGCCTGCCCCTTCTAAAATTTTGAGATGTTATACATGGGGGTTTGGGGTATGCACCATACCTGTGCATTGTATCCGTAGCGTAGTGCCCGATTATTTTTAGGAGAAGTGAGTTTTTTTCAATCATTCAAGTGTTTTTTGCCATTTTTGGCCCAAAATTGCCTTTCCCTGAAATGACAAGCTATCTTGCTTTGAAAATTTTGAGCTCTTAGATGTCTGTATAAAGCTTTAAAAAGAGGTCCGATCCGACTTTCAAGCTACATTATCATTAATGTGTTTTTGATTCAGCCTTCAGCTCTCACGGTTTTTTGTATTCGGCAAAGATTTTTCCCGATGTACAAAGACTTTTCGGGACCGTATTTGTACGTGTACAAAGATTTTTGGGAAGATAAAAATTGTAAAAAAGGTGTAAAGTTCCCAAAAATTTTCTGCGCCTCGCGCCGAAATGAGTAATTATCTGCCTTATATATCCTTATAATGGCAGAATTTGCATTTAGAATGGAAAAATATCAAATATTTCGGCGCTTCGCGCCGTTTTGAGACAATTTTCAGTAATTTTTTGGCGTCAGAAAACCAGAAATTAGCTAAATGCATTACCAAAGGTCGAAGAGCCCCGTTTTACCACACTCAAATTGCTACTGTACTATATTATAGCGCACGAAAAATTTGCACGTAAAAAATGTACAAAGACTTTTGCGGATCATCTTTGTTCAAGAACAAAGGGACCTTGTACAAAAAACACTGTTAGCTCTGTACATTTTTGAAATTTGAAGCTCATTGATGTTATTCATTTCCAATATTTCGGCTATATCAGGACATCATTGAAGCCTGATTTTAAAACACATAAAGATTAGAAAACATTTCCCTTTATTCAACGAATTATATCTTGGGCGATTAAGATCGAAAGGCATCTTATCCCCTGCCCTATTATCATCCCGTCATTCCCCCAAGGTAGAAAATTTTGTGCCCGCTCCCGATTTTTAGAGAATACTAATTTTTTTCGTCATTTCTATGTGCTTTTTTGTCATTTTTGGTCAAAAATTGAATTTCAACTACCTTTCTCCCTAAGCAAAAATGGTTGACTATGCCAACTGCAAAATTTTGAGCCATTACATATCTGTACGTAGCCTTAAATGCAGGGTCTGACTCCCAGATTCAGAATTACATTATCCTCGATATTTATTAGATTTCAGATTTCAGCTCTGCATCTTTTTGAAATTTGAAGCTTATAAAAATCATTCACTTCCAATATTCCGACTATTTATGATCTTCGTAAAAGCCGATTTCAAAGCACTAAATATTTCAAAGGTCTCTTTTTACACGTACTCGTACATACAAAGGATACATCCACATGGGGAGGGATAAGAGGGGTATAACCCACGCTGAATGGGTAAAAAAGTTAACTATTGTCGAGCAATTTGAACCAAAAATAGTGTATGTTCAAGCGATCTGTACGAAAAATAGCTAAAAACTAAATTTACTATAATGAAAATCCCGGATTTCTTCCCTCTGATTCCAGAGCTTCTATTTTGTAAATCACTATCACAAAATCTCGATTTTGCCCCCTTCCTGGCCAAACTGAAGTTGAGCATCTACATATGATACATAATCGGTCCCCAAAAGTCTAAACTAGGTTTTTTGACTCTTGTTAGTGAGCTTTAGCTAATTTATGGATTTCTAGCGATGAAAAATACAAAAAATTATTAATGACGCAAAGCGCCAGAAAAAAAATTTTTACTGTTTGTTTTCAGATTGATTTTTCGGTCTTTTTCTGCAGTGAGCTCAAAACTTGTCTTGTATGTACCTTTATTTTCCGAAATCCTAGGTAGAATTAATACTTATAAATAGGCATGGGGACTTTGGGGGGTTTGCACCACGCGTTTTTTATTCGGCAAAGATTTTTCCCGATGCACAAAGTACTTCTTCAGGACCGTCTTTGTACATGTACAAAGACTTTTGGGAAGACAAGAACTGTAAAAAGGTGTAAAAATTCCCGAAAATTTTAGGCGCTTCGCGCTGAAATGAGAATTGTCCGCCCTATATATCTTATGGGAGAATTTGCATTTAGAATGAAAAAATATATAATTTTTCGGCGTTGAGACAATTTTTAGTAATTTTTGGCGTCAAAAACCCAGAAATTAGGTAAAATACACTACCAAAGGTCGAAACTGTTTTTCCACACTAAAATCGCTAGCACCATATTATCGTACACAAAAATTTGCATGTGCAAAATGTACAAAGACTTTTAGAAACCATCTTTGTACATGTACAAACGCACCTTGTACACAAAAAAACACTGGTTTGTACCAATCCTCTCCCAGAATCCGATAGACCCCCAAAATCCGGTATATCCCCAGAATCATTTTTTGATGTTTTTTTGGGATTTTTGAAGGTTTTGCACCAACCAGATCCCCAGAATTTGGTTGCTGCACACAAATGTTAATACACCCTCTCGTCTGCCTTATGCCCGCCCATGTGCGACGGGATGAGCTGGAGTTTAGCCCTTACTATAATTTCTAAGAATCAGGTATTCGGCATTGTAGAAAATACGAGGTATTGGAGCAGGATTTTCGAGATTACCATATAAAAATCCAACTGCTATCCAAATTTCTAATTAGCTTAGTTATTTACTATGAATGTATTGTTTGATTCTACCGAATTGAAGATTTTTATCAATCAGCTTCCAAGCAATATGTTATTCGCAGGAAACAGACATTTTATTCGAAGAAGCGCAATTTGGAGTTGATTCAGTAATATAATATGAGAAGATTCCATGTAATAAGACCAAATTTTGACTGCATTATATCACTTTTAAGAATAAAAACGAAGGAATTCGTCAATTCGGCTGAGAATTTCTGATTATTCAGATTATTTGAGCACAATTGTGGATATTTTTAATGAGCAGGACAAAAAACTTGACATTGCTGCTTTCGTCCTACATAAAGAATTGTGCAAAAAAATGTTCCGTAAGCTAAAAATCGCTTGACAATATCAGTCTGTCTAAGCCCTCAGTGGGAGTCGTTACTCGTTACTATACGTGGGCAGCAAAAAAATTCTGGAAGGTTAGGATGGGTAAAATTGCCTAAAATGTTACTAAAAATAGAATACTGCGGTCTAGAGTAATCACTGGGGGGTACAAACCCGCCCAAACCCCCAGGCCCATGTGTAGACTGTATCCCGTTACCCCCACAGTTCTCGCAACAAAATTTGAACATTTAAAAGTTCTTAACTTTTGTTATGCAAAGCATTGTATAATATGTCATGTTCTAACACAGAATGTAAAACATAAGACGAAAGCGAAAAATCATTGGGATCCTTAAGTGTTCACTTCGTAAGGATAAAGAATTTTATATCCATTTTTCATGCGTGTTAAGGGTCACACATGCACATTGTCAAAAGTTCTGGGAGGGGTAAACCGAGTTTCCTGGGGGATGAGTACTTAATTTTGTTAATTATTGTGAAATTTTTATAGTTAGGTCGTTGCATTTTATTCTTCACTAATTTTTATGATAAAATTTGTGTGAAAACAAGTGATAATAAGGGTGACGGAATGACCTTTAACATTAAATATATACGAAATAATGGAAGAAAAGTTGGATAAAAATGTATAAATTTTCTGACATTTCGCGCCACATTAACTAGCAAAAGAAAAATGCTCCGATGGAACAAAAAGGACGAATATACTTGGAATTACGCATCATTAAGCAAACAATAGGAGGGGACTAGGGAAAAGTTACGTATGTAGGCCTGTGAAAGTTGTAAGAATCTACTAAAAATTAGACTTCCGCGAAAAAAACGCAAAAAATCTTAGTAAATTCTGCGGCCTGCAGAAGGGAGTTGCACCTCCGACGTAAAAATAAATAACATGAATAGCTTATTCCTAGAAAAGAAGCGATCACTAATCAAAAATGACCTAACGTGCATTATTAAGCTAGCATTGCATGCGCTTCTATGGGGCAGCAATTAACAAGATGATAAACTTGTCATAATTCGTTTATGAAGCTATTGACGAAAGAGAAGTTTGATATTGATAAGCAACTAAATCAGTTTTTAAAACACATCAAAGCTTCCTCATACTCTCTTTTCCGGAGCCAGTAAACAATGTTTTGTGAAAACACACTTTAATTCAACAGCCGCAGAATATACTTCGATTTTTTTGCGTTTTTTACCGGAAGTCTAATTTACATACGTAACTTTCCCCTAGTCCCATCCTTTTGTGTCCTTAGTGATGCGTAATTACAAGTATATTCGTCTTTTTTGTTGCATCGAGCATTTTTCTTTGCTAGTACCCTACTTTTAATTAGCATGATTTGGGCAAATGAGTCAATAAACACATACAGTAACATGCCACGATGACAACAGTCCAAGAACGCGGAAAACAATAATGTTCTGAACATCTGCATAATCATTTTTAAACAAGACAATCTTACCTTATTCAAACAAATCAAACGTCTTCAGCGTAAACTTTAAGCAACTACTGGGTGTAAAGAACACTTACACTCTGATTCGTAATCCTGACGTTACTTGAATCATTTTTAAAAAACTAACTTTTGCAACGCTTTGAATCTTAAGTTAATTTTCAGTGTAAATTTTACACAACTACTAGGTGCTAAAAAGACTACAGTCAGATTCGTAATCCTGACCCTTACCAACATATTTTGAAAAAATTCACGTTTTGCAACGCTCTGGAAGTGAAATCAATTTGTAGTGTAAACTTTACACACCAACAATAAATGAATAGTGTAAACTTTACACAACTACTAAGAGTACAGAAGACTAACAGTCCGATTCGTAATCCTGACATTACATAGAATACATTGGAAAAAGCTTCCGCAGCGCTCTAGAACTAAAGTTAATTTTTAGTGTGAACTTTACACAATCACCGAGTGTAAAGAGAATTTTAGTCGGTTTCCTACTCCTGATATTACAATATAAATAAATGTTAGACGTAAACCACTTTACACCACTGTTGAGTGTAAACAAAAGCGCTCACTGACGTATGACGCCTGACCGCTGGTATATTTTTAGACATGTGATCATGTCCAGACAGTGTTTTTTTTGCACGGGCCTCTTTTGCACCGTGCAAAAAACCTCCCAAATTCCTTTTGCACGACCGAAAATTTTTTTGTACAATGTATTTTATATACTGAAATCTTTTCGCGCTTCGCGCGGTAGGATACTGTAGGTTTAGCCACATTCAATAGTTTCTGCAGGAATTTAATGCTCAAAAAATAAAATGACATATTTTTCTAGCGATTCATGTTATAAGTGGATAAATATAATAAGTCGCGCGAAGAGCGAAAATTTTTTCCTATTTTCGAGCCAGAAAATCTTAAAAATGATCAAATGTAAAATTTTATTTGAGATGTTTATGCTGAAAATATCTATAAAAGTGAAGAACTCGCGCGAAGCGCGAAACATTATTGGGATTTTCCAAAAAAGCACTTCAGATTTTTCACTTTCCAGCAGTGAAAAATGTGTACAAAACAACACTGTAATGCTAAAATTAAAATAGGGCTTCAATCGTCATAATGATCGAAATCCTGTTTAAAAACATATGAAAGCTCTGAAAATGGCATGAGTAAAAAATGAAAAAATAGCGTAATTACCTATTAACATGACGCAGAAAACTTAATTAACAATTTGTAGACACTGTAAAGTAAAACAAAAACCTAATGATTCGTTTAACCTGGTTTAGAAATTTACTACATTAGGGAAAAGTGTCGAAAAAGGCATGGGACATCAAGCACTAGTACCGAAAATCATTGCATTTTTTCAAAAAGTGGTCATTTGAAACTTTTTGCACTTTTAAAATTGGGTGACCTTTGAAAAAAGTAAAACAAGCTAAAACAAGAACCACGTCTTGCTAATTCGGTAATGGAACACGCAAAGTAGAATAAGCCTGTCTGCATCAGAATGAAAATAGGATGAAAAATTGAACTCAGTGGGCGCGCTGGAAAGAAAATAAGATATTTTGGTGTTATCCGGCGCTAAGCGCCGAAGATTTTTTGAAAATTTGATTTTAAAGTGACCTGGGCGTTCAAAAATCGACATATTCTACATTATTTTCGCCCAAATTTTTCTTTGCACCGTGCAAAAATCACCAAATTTTTTCTTTGCACGGGCCCGAAATAGTTTGCACTGAGCAAAAAAACACTGTGTCCAGACTCATAACCGGAGAAGTTGACAGAAAAAAACAAGACAGAAACATGTTTAATACCCCCGATTTCTGACTTTACATCTCCAGAAAAAAGCTGAATATTGATGTAAATAAACACAATTTGCTGTTATGTTTACCACTTAGAAGGCACTTCATTTTTCTTTTATTCGACTCATCCTGCTTCTAAACAAAGAAGTAAGTGAACAGAAAACGAAACAAGAACCTATTTTTCCACCATCCAACACATTGTAAATTTTAGAAATCTTAATCTAACTCCCCATTGATAGTAAAGAAATTCGGTTCGGGCCAGTTTGTAGCCTTTGAATCGCAGTCCATACGTCTGTGTGTGTGTGTGTGTGTGTGTGTGTGTGTGTGTGTGTGTGTGTTTTTTTTTTTTTTTTTTTTGTGTGTGTGTGTGTGTGTGTGTGTGTGTGTGTGTGTGTGTGTGTGTGTGTGTGTGTGTGTGTGTGTGTGTGTGTGTGTGTGGAAAACTTCTGTTCCGCAAAATATTTGACATATTGACCAATGAAATAATTTTAAAAAGGTGCTTTTTTTCGCCCAATCTTACACCCCTGATTTCTAACCTTACACCTCCATAAGTAATTCAATGTTAGTTTTTTAAACGTGGTTTGCTGCGACGTGCAACTATTAGAACGAACTAATTCAATTTGTTCCGACTTAATAACCAGAGAAGTCATCAGAAAAATCAGAGACAAAACCTGTTTTTTACACTTTCCACTAAAGTGTAAAGTTTGAACCCCTAGATCTAACTCCGTATTGTGTTAAAAAAGTTTGCACATAAGCCAAAAGTAGCTCTTGGGACGCAGTACATTTCTGCTAGCAAAGATTTCTTGGGACTCCAAACCGGAGTTTTTAGCAGACAAAAAAGATGCCAAAATGTGTTTTTTCACCCTCAGATTCTTTACACTCTTTATACTGTCACACTGAGAATAAGTCGCTTTACAAAAAATAAAATAGTGCCTTCTAGCTTCTAGCTTAATGAATTGTCTACATTAAAAAACAGACCAGTCTAAACAGAATGCAAAACTGAGCTAAAGCCGTGAACCCGCCTAAACTTAAAAACTATACGGCATAACGTTACAGTAAAACTTTACACGCTCTTTACACACCAGGTAAAAGAGTAGAAAATGGCGGCATCAAATTTTCCCATTATCTATATAAAAAACCGCACAATACAGAAGTGTCCCGCTTTAGCTATAGGGGGTGGACATATGTTTGGAGTACCCAAGTATATTAGGTACGCGCTACCTATGATTACTGCATTGCTTACATATATTGACAAAGTTGCAAAATTTAGCTTTAAAAAAATTTGAACGTCGAAAATTCCAGGCACATTTATTGCATTATATATTAGCTGAGCTACTTGGCGTTGGCCGGGCTGAACTTAGGCCTGATAGCTATATGGAATTGAGATGTCTCTTGTATTTATTTTTTTTATTTTTTGGGACTTTTGTTGTTTTTGGGATATTTCTAAAAAAATTGTTGGTAAAAACCAGATTTTCTTTTTTGGATTTCTTGAAATGTTTTTTTGTCAACCATTTTTTGATCAAAGCCATATTTTTGACGCTACAGAATGGTTTTAAAATTTCTTTAGCCAAAATCATATTTTTGATGTTTTGGGATGTTTTGGAAAATTTTTTGGTCAAACCATATTTTTATTGTTTTAAATATTTTTTGTTTGTCGTAGCAAAGGGTGTCATATATCACTCATAAGTGTTTTTTTACAAGGTCCGTTTGTACAGGTACAAAGATGGTCCCCAAAAGTCTTTGTACATTTTGTACATGCAAATTTTTGTATACTATGATATAGTACAGTCGCGATTTTGGTGAGGTAAAACAGGGTTTTCCATCTTTTGTAGTGTATTTTAGTCAATTTCTGGGTGTCTAACGCCAAAAATTACTGAAAATTGCCTCAAAACGGCGCGAAGCGCCGAAGACTTTAACATGTTTTTATTCTAAATGCAAATTCTGTCATTTTAAAGATATATAGGACAAACAATTACTCATTTTCGGCGCGAAGCGCCGAAAACTTTTGAGAATTTTACACCTTTTTATAGTTTTTGTCTTCCCAAAAATCTTTGTAAATTTTGTACACACAAATTTTTGGGTACTATAATATGGTATAGAAGCGATTTTATGTGGTAAAAACAGAGTTATTCGACTTTCGATAGTGTACTTTAGCTAATTTATGGGTCTCTAAGGGTAAAAATCACTAAAAATCGTCTTAAAACGGCGCGAAGCGCCGAAAAATTTGACACTTTTCCTTTTGAAATGCAATTTCTGCCATTATAAAGATATATAGAACACACAATCACTCATTTCAGCGCAAAGCGTCGAAATTTTTTGCGAATTTCAGACCTTTTTTACAATTTTTGTCTTCTCAAAAATCTTTGTTCATGTACAAAGACAGTCCCGAAAAGTCTTTGTATATCGGGAAAAATCTTTGCCGAGTACAAAAAACGCTGTCACTCATATGTTATAACAGGGGTATCTCCTATCTTATATAACTGCATGTTATGGCACAGACAGGGTATCTTATATTTCATCATTGTACCGTATAGCATTGCGCATCTTGTATCATTATGTAGGCTATATTACGTCCGATCCTATGTATAACGCACGCAGCGGCAAAAGTACTGTAACCCAAAATAGTGTGAACTGAATTTATTTCGATTTTCGAAATTTCGAAAAAAATCGGTCATGTCCCGAAATCGGCCATGCTTAAGCATAGGGACGCCTCCCGCTTCACCCCTGTACATTTTTTTGACGTTGCAGAATGGTTTTAAAAATTCTTTAGCTAAAATCATATTTTTCATGTTTTGCGATGTTCTGGAAATTTTTGGTCTAACCCATATTTTTGATGTTTTGGGATGTTTTGAGAATTTTCTGGTCAAAGCATATTTCTGATGTTTTAAAAATTTTTTGTTTAGCAAATGGTGCCATACATCACGTGATATCTTATATCACTCATATGTTATAGCAGAGAGTATCTCCTATCTTATATCACTGCATGTTTTGGCCCATGTTATCGGCCATGTCCCAAAATCGGCCATGCTTAAGCATAGGGACGCCGAGCTCGGGCCAAAACGTCAGCCCACCAAGTGTTATGGGGCCGGAGCCAACCCCGAACATACAAACACTCTTTCACAAATATATAGTAGACGCCGAAAACTGCAAAATTGAGATTGAATGAACACGTCTTCGCATCGTTATCACTTAATTTTTGTTTCGTCACCAAAAGCTGCAGAAGCAATCCAAAAAAGCAAAATATGTACATTTAAAATTGTCTTTTTATCTCTTAAAATTGCTTCTAAACGCATTGTAAACACTGTACATCATGGGCAGTAGCCAAATTCTGGGATGGAGGGGGTCAGATAGGACAAAATTGCTGAAAATGACACCAAAAAATTAAATTCTGTGGCTTTACCGACTTTGTAGGCGTTTTTTTCTGGGCAAGGGAGTAAAAACCCCCACGCACAACACAATATGTGATTGTATAACTTTCAAAAAATTTTGGCGATTCCCCCGAAATGAAATGCATGCTGGTGGATACAGGGCTAATGCACATATGTATATAATGCACGCACTTATTGTTCTTTTCCGTCTTCTCCAACTGCTCCGCTCGATTTTTATACCAATCTTCGAGCTCTTTCTTAGCACTGGCGCGCCATTTTTCTTTTTCGATTTCTTCTTGGGCATCTGAAAGTACAAACATTAATAAAGCGTATGATAAAACAATCATTGAGCAATTCCATATTAGACTTTTTAAGTGAAGGATAATAACAATTATATTAATTAGCTACGTAACTAATATAGATTACAACGAAAAATTAAGCATTTTTGATCAAAACTGGAGAGCATTTTTCATTTTTTCATCAATCTCAAAAAAAATTGAAGAGGCAAGCGACTTTAGAAGTCTAAAGGCGCAAAAATTAAGAAAAGTGTGGCAACAATCAAAGCATTTGTAATTAAGAGAACCAAATTTATGCGGATTGCATTTTGAATAAAAAAATGGAAATTCGAATTTCTTCTTCTCGCAGATAAACCAGGTCAGGTTGTCCAGGGAGGAAAAAATCGAGTATCTGGAGCAGTTTTTTCTGTATTCGGCAAAGATTTTTCCCGATGTACAAAGACTTTTCGGGACCGTCTTTGTACGTGTACAAAGACTTTTGGAAAGACAACAATTGCAAAAAAGGTCTGAAATTCGCAAAAATTTTCGGAGGTTTGCGCCTAAGTGAGTTCTATATATCTTTATAATGGCAGAAATTGCATTTCAAAAGAAAAACTGTCAAATTTTCAGGCGCTTGCGCAGTTTTAAGTCGATTCTTAGTGATTTTTGCCCTTAGAGACCCAGAAATTAGCTAAAATACACTACAAAAAGTCGAACAACTCTGTTTTTAACACACTAAAAGCGCTACTGTACCATAGTACTCGAAACTTTGTGTGTACAAAATGTGCAAAGATTTTCCGGAAGACAAAAAGTGTAAAAAGGTGTAAAATTCCCAAAACTTTTCGGCGCTTGGCGCCGAAATGAGTAATTGTTTGTCCTATATCTTTAAAATAACAGAATTTGCATTTAGAATGGAAAAATGTCAAAATTTTTGCGCTTCGCGCCGTTTTGAGACAATGTTTAGTAATTTTTGGCATCAGAAACCCAGAAACTAGCTATAATACACTACCAAAGATCGAAAACCCTGTTTTACCGCACTAAAATCGCTATTGTACTATATAATATTACAAAAAATTTGCACGTAAAAAATGTACAAAGACTTTTGGGGACCATCTTTGTACATGTACAAATGGACCTTGTACAAAAAAATACTGATCTGGGGTCTGAGAGGGTGAATCCGAGATTTTTATTTGTGATATATTTCGCTCGTTTTGAAAGTAAATTGCAAATTCCACGATAGTACCCAAATAAATTTTTAAGTCTTCAGCGGAGAAGATTAATACCACACTTGTAAAGCACTGAAATTCTGAGGTTAAACTAAAAAATCTATAAAAAGCCTATTTGGGCTCAAAAACGATCGATACGTGTCAATGCCACTATTTATAACATTTCTAAAGACGCGCTGTCTTCCTAGACGAATAAAACATTAGAAAATTTTTCATGAAATTTTTTCCGATATTCGATAAAATATAAATGAAATAAAATAGAAAATTTGATAACATATAGTCAGTTTGACTACTAAAAAATTGGCAATTTCGAACCAAAAGGACGTTTCCTACCATTTTTTGGAAAATGAAAATTTTAGGGGGTCGAAAATTCTTTTGCAGGGTGTGAGAAAATTTTCTTTGAGGGAGTGAAACCCCTAAGGTCATTTATATTTAATACTACAGCTGCAACGGGGCCGGGGGCCTAGAAACACACCATAATCTAATCATGTTACATCCTCATGCTGGTATTTATGCAATACTATACATGTGCCCAATTCGTCTGATATATCATAATGATGCTGATAAAAATAATTGAAATAAGCAAATTTATTCAAGCGATATTATTGTATTCATTTTAAAAAAATTAACTTTCGCAGGTTGAATGTTTGCAAGTTGTTTACAATTATACTGTAATTGTCTCGACCTATATTTTAGGAGCTATGCAACTTAACATAGTTCCCAAGGTCGGAAGTTCAGGAAGGGGTTAAATCCCAAAATTTAGGACCACTAAATTCAGAGTCTGGCCTTTTTTGCAGGTCAAATATGAAAAATGGCTAAAACACCCTATTTAGCATGTTTTAATGTGAAAAACTGCATTTTTAACTACTTTATGTCCCATTCTGACTAGTTTCGTCACTATTGTAAGGAAAAATATAAGAATTCATCGAAAATTTTGACTTTTCAGATCATTTTAAGCTCATTCTAGGTATTTTATGGGTAAAAAATCAGAAATGTATTAGTCGGCGCTAAGCGCCGAAAAATTTTTAATATCTTCGCTGCTTTCGTACCCAAAAATCATGCAGAAAATAGTTGATAGCTCAAAATCGTCCGACAGTGATTCAAGTCTCGACCCTGAGGTGGGGGTAATACCCCCCTCACTCCCTACGGGAACGTGTGCAACTTAACTACGCGAATACCGCTGAAATTTAACCGATTTACTCAAGAATCGCATAAAGCATACGAAAATGAGTTACTTATCAATTAGGATTCAACACATCGAGAATCGAGATACACGTACAGAACTGCTCGTGTATCTACTAGAGTTGCAAACAGATATGCAACTGGGGTTTTGAAGAAATAGGCGAGCTTTCTGGGGAGAATACGATAAGATTATGGCCAGAAATGCACAAAAGTCAAGGCTTTTTTGCAAAAACAAAAGATTCAAATCGACCAGAACCTGGAATATCAATTTAGTTATTAAGCTTTTTAAACCTTTCTACCAATTTCTAAAATCATTTTAGATCGAAAAAGCTGTAAGACACTCAGACCAGGCTGAACGCAGCAGACCAGCCACGCTATGCAAATGTGGTTGAAAGCTATAACTCGACAGAATTAAACCATGATTCTTCGAGGGGCAAACTTGTTGACTTGATCGATTATAAGTGAAAATTCCATCAGTTTTAATGTCTCACGAACATATATGATCTTGAGGGGTTGGGGCTTCACCTCCGAGAAAGATCATCATCCCCTAGAATTCGCTATTTTTCATAGTTTCCAAAAATTTCCCGAACATTCGCAGAAAAGGTGCTATTTAAAGCGTTTTTAGCTATCTATTTGCTCAAAAGTGTCAAATTTTTGGCGCTTCATTCGCGCCGTATACTCATGTTTTGACTACATCATGTTAAATTTCTTCGACTTTTTTGATTTTTTCGAGAATTCCTTCATGTTTCTATGCTCTAAGGGCCGTATGACAGAACGCGGAACAAGTTATTCTTGAGATAAGTCCTATTCCGGGAATAGCTATTCTCGTAATAAAATTTATTCTCGTGATAGCTATTCCTGGGTTAAGGGACGGAATAAGCTATCCTAGGAATAAGAAAATTTGGTATGACAGAACGCGAAATACGCGAGGAATAGCTGTTCCTGGGATAACTGTATCTATCCCAGGATTAAGTTACGCATTCCATAGGTCTTGTGTATAAAGTGGATGTCCAACGCATGCTGCATACTGTAGTCACGTACGAATTGTTTGAAAATATACGACGTAAATACAAACGTGTAGTATTTATGTAGACGCGTGCGCATAGGTAAAGTATGCATTGCTGCATTGAGTTAATAGGACTGCCGAATATTATTAAATAAACTTTTTATAATTCGGTTCAATAAATGCAACTTCATTGCTTCTACGGAAAACGAAAATGAAACATTGACATTTAAATCAAAAAATTGATGATAGCTTGCGCATGAAAAGCTACTTTTTTGTGTAAGTAGGTGCTCGATTTGCGAATCTTGCTGTCAACTTGTTGATTATACACACTAACTACTGCATTAATTTTTTAAATCACTTCACTGGAGGTGTTATGTATTGCATGATCGAAAAATCAAAAAAAATTTTTGTCAAGAGCTCAACAAGACGAGCCGCACTCATGGGACAAACGCGCAACTAGAAAATTTTCTATATCAGTTTTGATCGTATTACAAACGAGAGCAACCATATTAAATTTCTAGATAAAGAGGAATCAATTACCTATCCAATTAAAATTTTTTTAACACATCTACTTCTTTTAAAATCGCATCAGAAACGATTTTTACTTCTATTCCGCTGTCTTATACCTGCTATGACCAGGTATAAAATGGCGGAATAAAAGCGACCGTTTTTATTCCCGAGATAACTTATTCCGCCTTCTGTCATACCGCTTATTTTTATTCCGCCGTTTTATTCCGAGGTTAGCGCCTGGAACGGCGCTATTCCGCGTTCTGTCATACCAACTTTATTCCTGGAATATCACTGTTTATTCCGCTTTCTGTAATACCGAAATATTTTATTCCGCCCTCTTATCCCACTGTTTTATCCTGGAATAGCACTATTCCGCGTTCTGTCATACGGCCCTAAAGAGATAGAAACGCCGAAAAACGACGTTTTCACGCGTACTGACCATTTTTAAGCCCAAAAAAGGCACTTTATAACTATTCTCATGCTGTGCACGGCTGCTCATGAGCATGCATGTAAAAAGGGGGAATTCCCCACCCAAAGCTCGTTGTATGTACCCTTCATCCCCCGAAGCCAGAAAATTTTTGACCTTCACCCCAATTTTTGTAGAAACAAATTAAATTTTTTGACCGTTTTTAGCCAAAAGTTGGATGTAATTTACCCCTCGCCTCAAAAAATGGTCGGGAACCCCGTCCCCCAACCAAAATTTCGAGCTCTTCTATGTACGCTCACAAGAGTTAAATGCGCTTAGTTCATTGACATCTAAGTATGTGCCCGTGAGCTTATTCACCCTTCTTCTCCAATCGACTTTTTTGTTCTTCTCTCCATTTACGTATTTTTTCGGGTTCGATCCGTTGCATTGCAGCCGATGATAGCGGCGTCGAGTCAGCCGACCTTAAAGCGCCAATGCTGGCGATTGTCGGAGCCGTGGCTCGCATAAAATCGCTCTCTGCTGTGGCATCATTGTCCAACAATTCACTGTCATCGAGCAAATTGTTGTCACCACTCTGAGCCACAAATCCATTTACAACTGCAGTCGACTGCTGTACTGAGTCTGATGGAAAATTAATAGCGCAATTTAGCGAGCAACACAAGGTTGATTGAAGCTTGTCTGATGGAGATGTTTATTATTTGGCATCCAGTTAAAAAAAGCATGATAAATAAGGCTGAAATTTTAATCAAAAAACGCATCAGCAGGAAAAATCCTTAGACTACACAAAGGTCGTCGTAATGTCTCTTTCGTCCATGCATTTCCACAGAAGTTAAGTTGAGAGGTAGTATCATATATATTAAAGAGAAATGAGTTCCCACCATACGTGGGCAGCAAACAAATTATAGGATTGGGTAAATGGTAGATCGTCAAAATTGGGTAAATCGCCAAAATTGGGTAAAATCGCCAAAAATGTTACTAGAGGAATAGAATTTTGAGGGGTCTACAGTAATCTACGGGTGGGGGGTTAACTTCTGGGAGTACAACCCCCACGCCCATGTGAGGAACTCCCCCAAAGTTGGTCGTCCATGCTCCCGAAAGTTAGAAATTTCTGCCCCGCTCGATTTTTTTTTGGCAAAAATGCGTTTTTAGCCATTTGTAGTGCTTTTGACACATTTGGGCCAGCAAGGTCAGGGTTAGCAGAAAAGGGGTGAAATCCCAAAATCCAAAACAGTAAATTTAATGTTCACGATTTATTTGCTGTTTAACGATCAAAAGGGTCAATATTGCCTATAAAACGTTTTTTCGTGGTAGTATCGCATTTTAAAAGCATTTTTAGTCAATTTTGGCTGCATTATATCACTTGGAAAGAATTATTAATAGTCAGTTGTTAAACTTTCTTTAGGTTAATAAACTAAAATCTCATTTTCAATTTGGTTTTCAAAAGAATAAATCTTGTGAAACACAATTGTTTGTTATAGTGTAAATTTTCATGGATTCAGTTGTTACTATAAAAGAAACTGTTGATATAAGCATTTGATATAGTAAATAGTGAAAACTTCTTATTAAGTTAAACGATATGGAATAAAGGGCAATTTGTATACATGGTTAAAGGTCTATTTTGTTTAATCGTTTTCAATGTGTTCGCGCTAATCAGTCTTTTTCAGATTACGCGTCTATCACTAGCGGTGTCGTCCAAGGAAGTGTCCTTGACCTACGCTCTTTTCGATTTATATAAATGATATATGTGATAATATTTTTAGTACGGTTTATATGTTCGCTGATATCAAAATTTTCAATATTAGTCGTAACTATAGATTATTACAGTCTGATTTAGATAAGATTTTTGACTGGGACACAACTATCAAATCGCAAAAATGAATGAGCTTTCAAATGCTGTAGCTTGCTCAAAAGTAAACTTACTTAGCTGGATCATTGTAAACTCAGCAGATTTAGTGGACACCGTTAATAATCAAAAAAATGTTTATAGACTAAGTGTAGAAATTATTTCTAGTG
>JAVLUZ010000145.1:15918632-16047291 GCA_036768485.1 Mermis nigrescens
TGACATTTTGGGCCAGTGCACAAGGTCAGGGTTAGCAGAAAAGGGGGGGGGGGTGAAATCCCAAAATCCAAAACAGTAAATTTAATGTTCACGATTTATTTGCTGTTTAACGATCAAAAGGGTCAATATTGCCTATAAAACGTTTTTTCGTGGTAGTATCGCATTTTAAAAGCATTTTTAGTCAATTTTGGCTGCATTATATCACTTGGAAAGAATTATTAATAGTCAGTTGTTAAACTTTCTTTAGGTTAATAAACTAAAATCTCATTTTCAATTTGGTTTTCAAAAGAATAAATCTTGTGAAACACAATTGTTTGTTATAGTGTAAATTTTCATGGATTCAGTTGTTAGCTATAAAAGAAACTGTTGATATAAGCATTTGATATAGTAAATAGTGAAAAACTTCTTATTAAGTTAAACGATATGGAATAAAGGGCAATTTGTATACATGGTTAAAGGTCTATTTGTTTAATCGTTTTCAATGTGTTCGCGCTAATCAGTCTTTTTCAGATTACGTGCCTATCACTAGCGGTGTCGTCCAAGGAAGTGTCCTTGGACCTACGCTCTTTTCGATTTATATAAATGATATATGTGATAATATTTTTAGTACGGTTTATATGTTCGCTGATATCAAAATTTTCAATATTAGTCGTAACTATAGATTATTACAGTCTGATTTAGATAAGATTTTTGACTGGGACACAACTACTCAACGCAAAAATGAATGAGCTTTCAAATGCTGTAAAGCTTTTTGCTCAAAAGTGTAAACTTACTTAGCTGGATCATTGTAAACTCAGTGCAGATTTCTAGTGGACACCCGTTAATAATCAAAAAAATGTTTATAGACTAAGTGTAGAAATTATTTCTAGTGATAACCTGTTTGTCCGTGATATAGGAGTTTTGATTTCTCAAAATTTAAAATTCAAGGAACATTAAAATTCTTCGATAAAAAAGCTTTCTTTAGATGCATTTCAATAAGCAAATCATTAGACCTTTATTAGAGTGCTGTTGCCGTGTATGGAACCCCTCTTATCTTAGTGATATAGACCGACTGGAAGCTGTTCAACGTAGATTCACTTATTATGTTTTTGGTTATAATAATATTCTTTCTTACGAGGATCGTCTAATACAACTTAAATTGTGCAGACTTGAATTAAGACGCTTGCAGATTTGCCTGTGTATGATGTATTCAATTATTTGTATAAATCATGTTAAGAAGCTGATGATTTTTTTGTATTTAATCATAATATTACCCGCAGCATTCATAGATTTGAATTAGTTATACCTGTTGTACATTCTAATTTAGAAAAGTTTAATTTCTTTTACAAATACATTGCAGTTTGGAACGATCTTCCTGACTTCATTGTATCTTCCCCTAACCTAAACATATTTAAATTCAGGCTAGTAAACTTCGATTTATCTAGACATCTTGTGGGGCGCACGTAAAAATTATCATTCCATTGACTCGCATGTCCCGTTACTAATTTGTTTGTATCTATTATGTAACTTGTCATTCTGTATTTTATCACTTTGGTTTATTAGTAATAAGATTTCTTTCTTCTTCTTCTTCTTCTATGTTGACCTAAAGCCGTATTTATACTTCACGCAGGATCGCGTCGCAGGATTAAATGGCGTGACTTTTTCTAAAAATAGCACATCCTGCGAAAATCGTCGCGAATTGACGCATCGCGCCGTCCGTTTATACTTCCTGCGAAAAATCGTGCGAATAATCGACAAAATTCATCACATCGCGTCTTCGATTTATACTTGCTACGATTTCTCGCAAAGTCGACTATCCTGCGATAAATCGTGCGATTTTTTTCTGTGAATCTTGCGAATTATCGCAGGATTTTTTCGCGCATATTTTTGCTCATTTTCGTCCTCGTCTGACCTCATTACAAATTCAAAGCATTGTTGCGTGACATAAATGATTTAAGTAGGCATGTTGACCCGCGTCGATCGGCATTGTACATGTCAAATTTGACAGTTCAATAGAAATGTGCGCAAAAAAAGGACACGAATTCGCTTCCGAGCCCAATTTTGTGAATTCAGCGTCGGACGTCAACTTGTTACTAAAATTAGTAATTTTTGACATTTTTCGCGGGAGATGAACGTGATGAAGTATAAACTGAAATGCGATTCACCGCACGACGAGAATTTCTTGCTCTGCGCTGAATTATTAAGCGATTACCAACTTACGCAGGAAGTATAAATCGAAAAATTGTACTCGCGGACAATCCTGCGATTCGCGTGAACAATTATTGCGCTGATAGTATAAATCGAATTCGCGTGCTTTGCCCGATCCTGCGACTGCGATATTTTGCAAGTTCAACGCGATGCGTGAAGTATAAACCAGGCTTAAGCGGGTTCAAGAACTGAGCAATATGGTTGCATGATGCTGCTTTCTGCGACGCAAGATCGAGCGCCGATTTATTCTATATTTTGGCAGTTTCTGTTTTTGAGACCAAAACCTAAAAGTTTTATTGAAAAACAAATTTTTTTATTGCTTAAATAGTGCAGGACAAAATGAAAAGCCCATAAAATACGTTGTTTAACGGCTCCCGGCCTATTTTATAGGTTTTTTAGATGAGAATTTTCTTGGAACCCCTGGCAAAAATTCTGGCTATGCCTATGTGTCGTTCTAAGCGAGAATGTATCGACCCAAGCATGTTTAAGGCTCATAAATCTAAACTAGTGATCGACTGGGGCGACTTTTTTGGCCGGGGCCGGGGCTGGCTGGGGTCAGACAAGGAAAATATTATTGCATGACACATACTTGGGGTGGGCATAGGAAAAGAGATAATGAGCGACTGCTCCATTCAGTAGTAAATGGCTAGCGCAAAGTTAGGTGCGCCTTTTCATATCAAGTTTTATTACTATTTATGTCACAAGAAACAAATTTAGTTCAGTGTTTTATTGTCTGAATTAGAGCTGTGCCGGGGCCAGGCCCCGGCCCCGGCGCCGGGCCTAGACCCCGGCCCCTCAGGCCCGGCCCCGGGCCGGGGCCAGGCTGGCCCCGGCACCGGGGCCGGGGCAAATGTTAGAGTTGATTATAATAGAGAAAATTGATAATGTTTTGGGCAGATTTACCTTCAAACTCAATTTCAAGCAAACCACAGATCTTGCTAATTCAAATCTTTATTTCACTATGTCAGATTGGTGAAAATTTCTAATTAATAATCAAAATTGACATATTTTAAATTGCAATTCATATAGACGAGCATTTCCAGCTTGCTTGGTAGCAGACAGCTACGTCTATCAGAACAAATAGAATAGTAAGCCTGAAAAAGTGCAAAGTAAAGCACATTGAAAAACGCATCCAAGTCAGAGGAGTTAAATCCATACATGGGCAGCTCAAAAATTCTAGGGAGTCCAAAATTCAAAAAGTGCCTGATAATATATGGTAGAGCGAAAAAAACACCCTTTTCTCGCGTTTCTCAATGAGAGCTATCCATTAGCATAAAAAAACCGCAGAAAAACAGAAAAAATTCTGAAAATCAATTTCTGGGGGGTCTAGCGGATTTTTTCGGGGGGGGGGAATGTGAATTCTGGGGGGTCTAGATCCCCCAATGCCCATGTTCTGTTATATCTTGTAATCCCAACAAATATTAACGCTTGACGTGCATATCTACAAGCAAGAATATATGCATAGGTACATATAAGGGGTAGGGCAGGGTCATACTATGAGCATGTTAAAGCACGCTATTATTGGCACCGGCCAGGCCTGGCCCCGGCCCCGGCAAAAAAGGCGGCCCCGAAACAGCTCTAGTCTGAATCATCAATAAAGTCGTGTCGCTATTAGCACACTATATCAGTTGAATCTTCGCTACTGCTACTGCTGCTGTAGCGATTGGATGCAATAGGTATTGGATGTAATAAATGAGACATCACACATTCCCATAAGGGGGAGGGGTATAATCCCCTCAGGGTCCAAGACACAAGTCACCGTCAGACGATTTTTGGTGAAAACCTTTTGAATTTTTTGAACTTAATTTTTTAGTATGGCAAAAGTGTACCTATCTATTAGAATTTCACGAAGTGGTACATTATTTTAGAATGTGAGCTAGAGTAAATTAAGAAACTATCACAATAAAGCATGCATGTAATCGCTTAAAATTTTATGAGGGTCCCTCAGTATACATGTAACGTGCTGGAAATCTAGGATAGGGGTCCCTCGCCATTTTTAGAAGGAGGGGGTTAGCGACTAAATCAAAAATGGTAAAAACACATGAAAATAGCAAAAAAAGCGCAGGTTTTTGCCAAAAAATGGGGAGGGTGATCAAATATTTTCTGACTTTCAAGGAAGTTCGGGGCTTCAAAGCGTCGAAGGGGGTGGCTCAAACTCCGTAACTTGTATATTTCTCGCCATTTTCAGGGGAAGGGGGTACGCGGCTCCATTTTTACAGCCGCTTACCCCCTAAAAATCTTTAAAATAATAGAATTTGCAATAAGGAATTCTACACCTTTTTACAGTTTTTTTCTCCAAAAATCTTTGTACATGTACAAAGATGGTCCTGAAACGTCTTTGTACATCAGCAAAATCTTCGCCAAATACAAAAAAATTGTGGTTCTAAATGTGATAATTCGGCCTGAATTTAGTTGATAATATTAGTTTGGCGCGAAGTGCCGAAATTTTTATGAGCTTTTGATGGAATTCACACATAAAACTCGACTGAGAAAGCTAAAACAACTTGTACTACAAAATCAGAAATATTACAAAAATTGTAATATGCGAATTAAATCTTGTAATAAGCAACACTGCGCTTAGAATGGAAAAATGGAAAAATGTCAAATATTCAGAAACCCAAAAATTAGCCAAATACACTACTAAAGGTCGAATATGTTCTACCACATCGAAATTGTTACTGTACCATATTGAAGTATACAAAAATTTGCATTGTACAAAACAGTGTTTTTTGTATCCGCCAAAGATTTTTCCCGATGTACAAAGACTTTTCAGGACAATCTTTGTACATGTACAAAGATTTTTAAGAAGATTAAAAACTGTAAAAGGTGGTAAATTCGAAAAAATTTTCGGCACTTCGCTCCGATTTGAAAACTTGTCTGTCCTATATATCTTTAAAAGGGCAAAATTTGTACAGTCGAACTTCGATAATGCGTACACGGGATAATGCGTTTTCTCGCATAATGAGTACAGTATTGCTAGGTCCGGACCGAAAGGCCATGTAAAACATAAGGCAATAGCATGGGATAATGCGTACTCGGTTAATGCGTAATGCGTACAGCCGATTTCATCCATGGACCATGCCTGCATGTTAAACTACCCGCTTAATGCATAAACATGTTATTTTTCACCTCAGATAATGCGATCAGCTCGAAATGTTTGTCTCTCTGCTATCTTTGATGTGCATCATTTTAATTTGATCATTCTTTTTCTAATAAAGTTCCTTGTTATACAGTACTTTGGTCAAATTGACTGCTATGTGTTATTGGAGCCTGTTTTCTCAAATGTATGCAAGTAGTCTGGATCTTTAGCTTTCTAAAAGCTTAGAATTCTAAAGCTTTAGGGGAATTAAGCCTTTAAACGAATTGTTATTTTGATTAGTCATAGCGTTTCAAAAAACGAAGTTTCTCTGGGGACAAATTAAAAATGTTGACAAATCACCACAAGTTCTGTGGTTATGCGAAAAGCTTTAGACACATCGAGATGAGTGTTGTGCCTATCTTGTTTTTAAAATGTGCATAATATTTAGTTTCGTGACCTGGACGATCTAGGAGAAACAGAAACGGTTCCGAGCTATCAGGATTTAAAACTGAGTATATCGAACATACGAATTTAATGGCACAGGACAATTGTGACACAAAGTTGTTCCAGCGAAATGAATGATATCGAAAATTTTTGTGACTTTAAGCGTATGATTTTATCGCATAATAGTGTATTCCTTGTTAAAATCCGGGGTATTCGGATAATGCGTGCACTCGGATAATGCATACAGAAGGGCTTGGTCCCTTGGGTGTACGCATTAAGCAAGTTCGACTGTATTTCAGAATGGAAAAATGTCAAATTTTTAGGCGCTTTGCGCCGTTTGTTTTGAGACAATTTTAGTAATTTTTGGCGTTAGAAACCAGAAATTAGCTATAAATATACAACCAAAAGTCAAAAGACCCTGTTTTACCACACTAAAATCGCTACTGTACCATATTATAGTAAGCAAAAATGTTTGAAAATATATTTATATAATATAGCTACAAAAAATTTGTTAGCTCATACAAAGACCTTTTCGGAGATCTTTGTACAAACACAAGAGGCTCGTACAACAAAATAGAGTGGGCTAATAATAGTCCACCACTTAAATTTTCTGGTCCATCCAATTTGGGATTTCATCCCCTCAAACATTGGACCTAAGGAAACTATTTGAGACATATTAAGTTTATCGGATCGGACGCAATTGCTGTAGCGTAGTTTACATTCGCCTATAATTAACCTTCATCCTAATAACTATTACAAAAGAAACGCGTTTTAAAGCCCGTGGTTCCCATTCAATTGAATGTAAAAGTGTTTTTTGTAAAAATAGTTTGTCGAAAACGCACAATTTCCAACTAGAAATAGAACGTATTTGTCATTGTCAACTCTAAATCTTTTAGCCATGGCTATGAATGAATGAGTTAAAAGTAGCATTTAGTTTAAATAGGTTAAGTGGAGGAATCAAAAACATGCAGATTTTCCTGAACATTTTTTCAATAGGTGATTAAGTAAGTACTACAGCATGGTCTAATCAGTACAGTTCTCAAAATTAATACTTGCTCATTGATAAATAAGGCAGTATCACAGCCTGTATCAAAATACGAATTACACTGAATTTTCCCCGTGCCCCGGCCATTTTTTGACCTTGCGCCCGGCCGGGGGCCGGGGATGCTCAAAATGGCCGGGGATTGCCGGGCCGGGGCCCCGGTCTGATCACTAATCTAAACTAAGTCTAAGCCTAAAAATCTCGAAGTAAAGACAGAGAATTAAGAGTTAGTGTAAAAGCTGCCTAAACTTAAGCATTGAAAAATGCAAGATTTTAAGCCCTGCAGCCCCTTTGATACTGGTTCAATTTTGATCCAATATCTTTCCGCGCTTTCTCTTGAGGAGCCCTACAACCTGAAAGCAGTTAAAATTGAATTCGTATCGAATCGCGAATTTTCCGTTCGGACCATATTCTGAAGTTTAGCCCAAATGATTTTTTGGGAAATTCCTAGTTTGGTTTTTAAATTTATGACCGTGCCCTCAAAGAAATACTGGGTATAGGTCTAATTAGCTGCTAGCAATAAATATGCACTATCTGTCAATTAATTACTAATTATCGATTCACTTAATCCAAGATTATCGTCGTCTTCAAGGACACCAAATTCGTCGCGTTCGCGTGCGAGAAAATCTGCAAGTGGATCACTTTCTGGAACAGACATAGATATCAGGGATAGGAAATAAAACGAGAGATTAATAACACAATAAATTTATCGTATCAGAGCAACGGGTATTGAAAGGCAGGAATAGATCACTCTTCAATTTATGAACTTTTCGTTAGTTTACTTAAACCGCCGGATCGGTTGGCGCGCACTACGCTGGCTGGCTGAGCGGATCGAGCAGATGTACCGTAATTGTATATAAACGTTTTAACGGGTTTTCTTCAAGCCAAGTCCCCTACTTGGTAAAACCTAAACCTCACCATTTCGAATTTGTAATTTACCGGGTCAGCCATCCTAAGAGCTCAATATACCACTAAATTTTATATAATCCATTTTTACGGTTCAAGTAATGGAACAAATGATCCTAATTTTGAAACACGCTTCGGGCAGCTTTGAATGCGAAGAGTTGGAGGGCAATATTACAATCTTTAGGTAAATAAGGACGGCTGTACATTGCAGTTGTCGTTTGAGACGTTTAGCACCAAATCTTTATTACTTATTCTTATCGAACTTCACTATGCTTATTATTACTTGCATAGTATCATAATTGTCGCTTCAGTTTAAACCGCTTTGTAATTGGCTTACATTGGTTTGAAAATTGTGATTCATGCACGAGGTTTCGTGAAATCGGAGTATATTCTGCGGCCTATATACATTTCAGCAGATTTTCCATAGTAATTTCGATTACGATAGCGAGTATTTTTATTACTTTATTTTGGAAAATTTAAATAAATTTTTAGTGGTTTTCCATGCAAACTATTGAGTTGACCATGTACGTATAGGTCAGGGGCGGATCCAGGATTTTCCTAAGGGGGAGGGGCGGTACCCGTAAGGGGGGGGGGGCGGAACCCTGCCTTGGGCGGAAAAATTAGCCGTTTTAACCTAAAAATCGCTGAAAATCGCTCAAAAATCCTTAATTTTGCGCACTATTTTGGGCCAATTGGCAGGAGCGGCCGCCCGCCCCCCTAAATCCGCCCCTGCGTATAGTCTGTTTCACATAATTTCGTGCATAAATTCTAAGAATTTTCATCGACACTAAGCCGAGGGTCACGATAATTATATATCAGATCAATGCTATAATCGCAATCTGTCAGCTTATTGTCGGAGATGGTTTTAAATTTCATGACTGAAGTTGTGTGAAACAGACTATAGGTGTAAAGTTTACACTATTATATTTACGCCAGAGCATTGTGGAAGGTCAAGATTTCATGAAATAAATAATACATCGATTATTTAATAATCATGAAAGTGTCTTCAATGCTCTTTTGCGAAACACTTAACAACGTTTTGTGACTACACAACCTCATTTTTCACAGGCCGCAGAATATACTTCGATTTTTGCGTTGTTTAGGGAAGTCTAACTGTTTAGCACATTCATATGGCTTCTGCGCATATAGGGAAATTTCCCTAGTCCCCTCCTTTACATCCTTAAGAATGAAGAAGTTCAAGTATATTTACCTTTTTGTTCCATTGGAGCATTTTTCTTTGCTAGTTCCCTTCTTTTATTTAATACTTCAGGCCATATATCCATAGGTGGGCAGCGTCGAGAGACGCCGAGTGGTAAACACTTTAATCTACGGATCTGAAGGTCCCAGGTCCGATTCCGCCTCGATGCAGTACTTTTCAGCAGGCCAACCCAGCCTTTCATCCCTCCGGGTTCGATAAATGGGAAGCTGCACTTGTGTGGCGGAGGTTAAAACCCTTGGGACTTGCGCCCCTTGTGGTATCTAGCTGAAAGCATTTTCGGATGCATGGTTAAAACCCTGAGTGTAAAGCCCGGCCTTTAACCTTTAACTTTTCAAGGTGGGCAGCACCAAATTTCTGAGGGGTGTAAGTAGCTGAAGAAATTTCTTTTTTCGTCTCGAACCCTTTACACTAAAATGATCACAATTAAGAAATATTGTGTTAAAAGAGAAAAACTATTTATGTTTTGAGATATTGTAGCTCTCTACATTATAAAACCAACTGCACTGCACAGAAACCAAAATTCAATTAGATAAGCTTTAGGACACGCTAACAGTAAAAAACCCGTATACTTTACACTTTTGTGCAACAACCATTGAGTTTAAACAAATTTTAAGGTCAGATTCGTAATCTACAACTTAGTGGCAACATTTCCGAAAAAAATTGGCCCTCCGCAAATTGTTTGATACCCAATAATCTGGGCGGAAAAGTGCTTCTAAGTGTAAACTTTACACTTGTGCTAATAACGCAATATTGGGTGTATAGAAACAAAATAAACTAGGATCTGTAACGCTAAGGTCAGGGCACATTTTAAGCATAATTAGCCTGTTCCGCCTACTTATTGGAGTCGCGGAAGAAATTTCGTTTTTCGTCTCGAACCCTTTACACTTAAACGATCACAGATCGAAAAATATAGCGTTAAAAGATAAAAAAAATTTGCGTTTTTAGATATTGTAGCCCTCTACATTATAAAACCAATTGGACTGCACAGAAACCAAAATTCAGTTAGATAAGCTTTAGGACACGCTAACAGTAAAAAACCCGTATACTGTACACGTTTGTGCAACAACTATTGAGTGTAGAGAAATTTTAAAGTCAGATTCGTAATCTACTACTTAGGAGCAACATTTTTGAAAAAATTGGCTGTCCGCAAATTGTTTGATACCCAATGCTCTGGGCGGAAAAGTGCTTCTCAGTAAAAACTTTACACTTGTTCTAATAACGCAATATTGAGTGTATAGAAACAAAATAAACCAAGATCTGTAACGCTGAGGTCAGGCACATTTTAAGCATAATCAGCATGTACCGCCTGCTTAGCGGAGTAGCTGAAGAAATTTCGTTTTTTGTCTTGAACCCTTTACACTAAAACGATCACAGATCGAGGAATATTGCGTTAAGAGAGAAAAAATCTCACGTTTTGAGATATTGTAACTCTCTACATTATAAAACCAATTGGACTGCACAGAAACCAAAATTGAGATAGACAAGCTCTAGGACACGCCAAGAGTAAAAACCCCGTATACTTTACACTTTTGTGCAACAACCATTGAGTGTAAAGAAATTTTAATGTCACATTCGTAATCTGCAACTCGGGGGCAACATTTTTAAAAATGAAATTGGCCCTCTGCAAATTGTTTCATACCCAATGCTCTGGGCGGAAAAGTGCTTCTCAGTGTAAACTTTACACTTGTGCTAATAACGCAATATTGGATTTATAGAAACAAAATAGACTAGGATCTGTAACGCTAAGGTCAGGGCACATTTTAAGCATAATTAGCATGTTCCGCCTACTTAGCGGAGTCGCTGAGGAAATTTCGCTTTTCGTCTCGAACCCTTTGCACTAAAATGATCACAGATCAAGAAATATTGCTTTAAAAGAGAAAAAAAATTGGTCCTTGAGCTTCTGTTACCCTCTAGATTATAAAATCAATTGGATTGCACAGAAACCAAAATTGAGTTAGATAAGCTGAAAACAAGATGGGGCACACGTGAGCGCAATCTATTGCCTGTGTGTCCAGGACATTTCGCAGTTTATTTTATTTTCCTTGCGACTTTTGTTTTACCCTTGTGTTTTTTTCCGAACTAAAGTATTAGTATTAGTATAGTATTAGTAAAAGACCCGTATACTTTACATTTTTGTGCAACAACCATTGAGTGTAAAGAAATTTTAAGGTAAAATTCATAATTTACAGCTCAGGGGCAACATTTTAAAAAATTGGCCCTCCGCAAATTATTTGATTTTTTGGTTTACACTTTACACACTCATTGCTAACTCGGTATTGAGTGTAAACAAATAAAAAAATGGTACATCGAGTTTTTTAATTGTCTATCGTTTAAAAAAACCGCACCTATCAGGTGTGTGCCGTTGTTGCTGTGAGGGGGGACACAAAATTTGCACTCGCTGTGATAAACATATAAGAAAAAAGGTGGCCAAGTATATTATAGGTAGCGCTAATCGCGCTACTTATGATGGTATAGTCTGTTTTTTAACATAGTGCATGGATCCGCTCGGAAAACTAATATCCTTATTTCTGTAGCGCTCGATTTTTCTCTTGCTCGAGAGAATCAGTGACAAAATTTTTGCATGGATAAGGCGTGGCGAGCGATGAAGGATTCGTGTGTTACAGTAATAAGGAAAATGGTTTTGTCGAACGAATTCATGCACTAGGTTAAAAAAACTATAGGTACCTAATCTACATTTTCTGGTCAGTTTCAAGTTTTTGCAAGTTTCATGCACGAGGAGGGAAATCAACTGATAATACCCTAACTTATTTTTAGAGACGATTTGATCTACTGGAAAAGCCAAGACAAATCTAAACAAAGCTGTGTGGTCTCGTTCAGGTAAATATGTAGTCCAAGATTCTCACTTTAGAATTATCCGCATAGCACTAATGGAGAAGATTGATGCACATTGAATTTAAGCCATAATTATCGTACATTATTGGCTTTTTGCCAATAAAATTTTTTAAGAGTTACGCCCAAACTTAAATTGTGAAACTGATAGTTTATAGAATGCGTTGCAGCAAATGTAGCAGTGAGGCAGTTCAGTGTTCTTTTTATGGCATTTGCGTGAAGCTTATGTGCGACTAAATTCATTATTTCGAATCTGCGTGTTACTCACTTGTGAGCTGAAAGTTTATCGAATTCAACCTTAGACGCAATTACGTAGTTATTACTGCGAGTAGAATCTTAGGTTAAGTTAACACATAATTTCATCCGTGAAGCTATGTTTAGCGCATAGGCTCTCGATACGCTTAGTGTGATATTTAATGAACGAACATTATTAGGTTATTGTCAAATTTTAAGCGCCTGTCGCAGATTTTGATGGTTCGGCTAGCGTTAAACTGAGCATGTGCACACGTTGCTTCTATGCACCAACTTTTACGAAGTTCAAGTTTTCTGTTGCAGGACATGAAGATGCAAAAGATCAATCTTTTGAAAGAACTTCGCGCTTTTTTGCGCCACTTTTATATAACAAGCACTTCTTCACACTGATATGATTGTGATTTGCATTCCTATCGACATCGATGACATTTTCAACGGCTTTTCATTCAATGCGGATTACACGTGTTTTGTATCCGTTTTGATAATGATAATCACTTATCATCACGTGGTATTATTCTGGCTGAATGTAACGATTTTGAAAATGATTAATTGTCAATTAAACTACTATCGGAGCTCGTCCGGTTCAAAGTTCAGTGATTCGGGGCGTCCACCTCGCAGGTTTAGTAGAAGTAAAAATGAAGCAAATAATCGATCTTTCATCAGGAGAGATAAGGACATAAAAGCTGAGGATGTTCACTATTTACCACGTTACTTGAATAAAGGTAGAATAACAGAGAAGAACGAATCAGTGCTTCTTTCCACTCAGCGTTTTCTGGAAGATAAAGTCGAAAATGAGGGATTGCTTGATGGATGTGATCCTGGACATTCTGTTAAGTCGGTAATGGATTACTTAATGGAAGAATACGACCGAAATATTTTGCCCCAACGTAACACGGTTCAGGTATATTATCTGTACCTATGCTAAATACTGTTAGCATCCTTTTATGTAAGTTCAGTATGTTTCATCCCTAAAATACTTTACATTCTGAATTGCTTTAATTGTATCATGACTACATTTTTAGAACTTCATTTGATAATAGGATAATTTTTTGACCATGATTGGAAAAATGAAGTTTATTGAAAGCGTATCCAAAAGTCGTATCTAATAAGTTCGATTGTTGATTTTTCACGTAAAAATTTTAATAATTACTTCAGTCAATTTTTCGCTCTCGGTCTTAGTATAAATTTTCAAATATTAGATAAAGGATAAAAAAGTTTAGGCCAAGACAAGAGATGTACATACCTATAACATAAGAATCGTGGGGTCGGCCGCAAAAAATGTCCTAAAGTGTCTTTTTAGCTTGAAATGCTGGTTACACATGAGAATAATCGACCTTTCTTACCATGCTCTTGTCTTTCTAGAATGCAAGAACACAACAAAAAAATGCAAAAACGGCTTAATATAATATTTAATACTTAATATAATACTTAATACCATTTACGGAGAAAAATTTAAATACTTGCATGCTACAAATCGTATTATTTATAAATCGTCAGTGGTTCTTCTATACGATCTCAATCGGTTAGATATGCCTTCTCACGAATTTCGCATACAAAAGTAAATTCTTGAAAATGAAAAATGGTTATGTATTCAGATATATGAATGAATAAAGGAATGCAAAAACAGAATTTATCGAATAAATACACAACTAAAAGTTTCTGATGATTGGTTTTTCGTTCAAGGTTTTGATAGAACTACACGTCCAAGACGTTTCAGAAATATCGGAGATTACGGGAGACTTTGCGCTCGATTCATTTTTCAGTGAAATCTGGACAGATTCGCGACTTTCATATAGCCATTTACCATTGTGTCGTTCGAATATCACTTTGAAAGCCCACTACAAAACAGCTATTTGGACTCCTGACACCTGCATCATGAATTCAAAGCAATCCTACATTCACTCGTCCCCATCAGAAAATACGTTTTTGATCGTTTATAGAAATGGTAAAGCCGTGAGTGTAGGAATAAGAAGCTGAAAATTTTGATGCGTTTTTAATGCCTTAATTACTTGCTTTTTTAGCTGAAATATTAGCTTCGCATTCAAATTTTCATATTTAAACTAGTTGGAAAAGATCATAGCAAAAATAATATTCGATACTGTAATCTGATACTATAAGTAACTTATCTTGATTGCTATCGTGTGACAACTTTAAAAAATTTTTCGCATTCAGCTATACCCGAAACTTAAACGACTTTTTCCTCTTTTCGTCGAAAATGTCAACTAAAGGCAAATTAGAGCCGTATATATCCTTGAGACAGAGCACTCTATCTAGTCTTCCCTTTAGCACTAGAAGTCGGCATGCACTGAAACTATTATGAAATTGAATTTAATTATCGCAAGTAAATTTTGAATCGGACAAAAAATACGCAACAATTTGCGTATGCATTTACTGCATTAGGTGTCCACTCATAAATGTTCGTCACAGATTATAGGATGAGCGCATGTGTGCACTGAATAAAATAATATTTGAATCAGTGGTGGGTCCAGAATTTTCTGATAGGGGAGAGGCGGACGAAACCCCAATTTTTCCTAATATTGTCGAACATACTTCGAAAATTCTCTTCGTTAGTGTCGTTTTTGTCGTCTGTTGATAGTCATCTGAAAATATTTTTTTAAATTTTTCGAAAGCTTTCTATTAAAATTGCGCAAAATTAGCGCAAAAATCTGCACAAAGCGCCGAGAAAAAACGCAAAACTTAGCTCCTTCCTACATTATGCAAATGCAACACTATCTTTACTCTAAAAATCATTGAACCGAAAAAATCTTTGCTTTGTACAAAAACTTCTCAGACTTCTGATTGAGAGTTTTTAGAGCATCAAGAAAATCAGTAAATGCCATTAATTAGCACTAAATTTGAAAAATTATGGTAAAAATAGCTAAAATAATTTAAAAAAATACACAAATCTTTTTTATTGCACGGCGGCGCTCCCCCTAAATTCGTCCTTGGTTTGAATATAATTTTGTAAGATAATTTTACCAATCTGTCGCACAGACCGGCTAATCTCTTCAACTATGGTCCCAACTAAATTTCAGTCTTAAGTTTGAAACGATCTAGCAATGTTATGCTACAATATTCTGTTAATGTTTTCTGAAAATAATTAGCTCTATAAAAAGCTTTATTAATCTCAAACATAACGTAAAATTAGGCTAGACTCATTTCCACTATAAAATAACGTTTTGAATTAAAAAAAATTTTTAGAAAAATTTCTACTTTATTTATCTGAATTACAAAGCATATTTTCCATATGTTGTGTTCTAAGGGCATTATAAACTTATTGGATGTTTTTATTAGTCAGAATTTGGATACTGCATGGTTACAAAAGCAGATTCAATGGGGAAAATGAGAAGCTGGTCTTAATCGCCCAAGGTAGCGATGTAAAAATTGTGCGAAGTTCTTCCAGAAGTTTGTGCGACAATTATTTTCTTTAAAAAATTCAGGGTAAATGCGTTAATTTTTGATATTTCATATTAAGATATTTTCGTAAAATTGGTAGGAACATTTGAAGCCTCCGTGGCATTCTTTGATAACTTTTTATCTTGTGCAGCAAATAGTAAACAATTTTTCAGTCAAATTTTTGGTACATCTTTAATATTGCTTTATGCTTTTCGTCAAATTAGCCACTGAACTGCTGCCCAAATGGCACTTGACCAATCTTTACAGTATTCATGCTTTTTCTAAATGAAGTAAAAATTTTGCCTTTAAAAACCTTTCATAATAAATAATCTTAAATGATAATATAGTATTCGTGCTAAGCACTGTAAAAACGCTTAATCAAGCATAAAATGGATTTTGCACTACACTCCTTAAAGTTCTTTTAATTTTATACGTCAAAAATTAACAACATGCAGATTCTCAAGTTTCTTATGCCTTTACCGAAGAGATGCGGCCCTTTGATTGCACTTTATGCTTTCGTTCGTCGACCGATGTTATTATAATATCCTGTGAAATTCAGTTATATTGTGTGATTCATGGAAGGACAGGATGCCCATTGCGAATCCATATTTAAGAAAACAATATTCTTGAACATGAGCTTACGAATATTCTCGTGTAAAATGCAGTTTTCTCTCAATTTCTACTTTATCTTTTCCAAAATGGGAAACCCAGAACCTTATTGTTTTGTTAGATGATTGTAACATGCTTGTGATTAAATTTTGCAAGGCACAATTTGGCAAAATCACCGGCTGTCAATTAGGGCCCCGTGCGAAATCGACTTACGATCATTTCCATTCGATACGCAACGCTGTTTTTTAACGCTAGAAACGTCTAGTTACAATTCCAAGGAAGTTAAATTGCGATGGCTGTATGATCCAATAACAATGTTATGGAAAGGTCAGTTACCGGACTTCGAACTGCAAGAAACTACTATCAATCAATCAGAATTGGACTATCCGAATGGGCGCTGGGATCAGCTTACTGTCACTTTCACTTTCAAAAGAAAATTTGGTTTCTACTTGATTCAGGTCAGCTTTGAGCGGCAGGGGCGGATTTAAGGGGGCAGGGGGGCGGCCCCCATTAACCAAAAATATTTGGCCAGATAAAGAATAGATTTGCGATTTGCAATAATTTTTGGCCGTCAGTGACCATAATTTCTCAAATTTTTCCGGCGCTACGCGCCGGATGATACCTACTAATGACGATTTATTTACTTTCTTCGCGACCTGAAAGCCATTTTCTGTTCATGTAGGTTTCAAAACAATTTTAATAGCAAAAACAGCTATTTTTGCATAGTTTTCTTCTATTTTCAATTAAAAATTGCGATGTTTCGCATCAAATGCTATAAATACAGGAAATCAAGCAGTAAATGATGCTTCTAGACGTCTATCCGCCTTAATTTCACAAATTTTCCGGCGCTTCGCGCCGATTAATGTTAAAGTCAAAGGAATTCAATTATTTTTTCGCACAAAATTGTCGAAAATTTCAAAAATTAAAAAAATATATTGCGTCAAAAGTGATTTTATGGACAAGTATACAATGTAAAACACCGAAAAAAAACGCTATTTCGCACGTTAAGGGCAAATTTTGGGGCCTATTTTCGACTGTTTTTTGGAAAAGTTGAGATACCGCCCCCTCCCCGTTAGATCCGCCCCTGCTGAGCGGTCTCCTAGCGTATCTATACATTTAGTTAGTATGAGAAAGCTTAGTATGAAATTGCTTTGAACCAAGTCTACCGTGATTTCTCATATCAAGGTGCATCTCAAAAAATTAGAATGTCATTTTGAGGACCTTAAGCATACTTGATAAGTTTTCATGTATCCATTTTACCTCTGTAAAAAAACAAAACTCCTGAAGATCAGTGGCGTAGTTGTGGGGGAATGGAGGGGACTAGTCCTCAAAATTTTGGAAGTACGAGTAGTTTTTACAAGGGTCTCCCAAAGAAAAAAAAGGAAAAATCCTAAAGCTCATCTGAAAGACCGCTTGAATAGTTTTAGCATGCTTTTGAACTGAGAAGCCTAAAATTTTCGGGCGCTCATGCCTATTTATTTACATATAGCATATTTTATTTTTATTCAAATAAAGTTAGATTTGTTTATATTGTTTAGTGCGTCTCGATGTGAAAAGTTCAAAAACACTATTATTTTTGCCTGCCTACAAGTGATTGTTGAGATATTCGACTTAATTTTCGCCCCCCCACATCAGAAGGCCAGCTACGCCTCTTATCAAGATAACACCTATACTCGATATTAAATAATTTTAAGGCATATTTTCCCACTGGACTTACTGTCATCGTTTCGTGGATTACGTTTTTCCTTGAACCTCGCGCCCTATCTGCTAGGGTCACCTTAGGGCTCAGCTCATTGCTCGCTCTGACCTTTCAATTTGGTAACGTACTGAGGCATTTACCTCGAGTTAGCTACATTAAATGCATCGATGTTTGGATGATGACTTGCGTGGTTTTCGTGTTTGCCTCATTGGTCGAAATCGCTATAATTGCTCGTCTATCAAGAAGACAAAGACTCAAGGTTTTGGGTGAGTCCCGCTTCTTAGCTAATTTACTGCGCGAATGCTTTTCAACAATATTCCTCTCATGCAGAATCATAGAAGCCTTAAAATCCGGCAGAATTTCCACTGTTACCCGCTTCAGTTTCTGGTTCCTCATCTACAACATAATTCTTTGACCGAGACTTCCTTTATAGAGGATATACATACATATTCGTTTTATGACAATCGAAGAATCCTTAACAATTAATTTATTTCCTGTAATAAGCCTTTATATTAAATATTGTCTACTCGTCGTTTCTAAAGCTTAAAAATAGAATGCATTAATAAAAAATATTTACAAATGCTTTTCAGATAGGAATTCTATCCCTCAAATGAATGCAACGATTTATTTGCAAGCCACACTTAGAGCTAAAAATATTCTTCACATCACGTGCCTAGACAAATAGAAATACTGAGCGCTCATTAATTTGAATTCCATTTACTCATGAAAGTTGAATAATGTGAAGTCTGATGAGAAAAAATTCTAATTCGCTTCATTAAAAATTTTTACCCGGAATGACGATCCTTTTCTATGGAACGATGATTGCGTACTTCAACATTTCGCGATGAAGCTGAAGACCATTATGGTTGAACTTATTTGCAGCAGCTAATATCTCAAGAGTTTATTTAGAAAAATCTCCACATTTAGTCACAATTAAACCGACTATATTTGAATTTTTTGCATACAAAAATAAACGCTCCTCCATCTGGTATAAACTGCATGAGAAAATACTCCTTAGACACTTTCAAAAATCTTAAAGTTATTAATCTTAGATTAGTTAATGTCAATCATAATTAATGGTGATTAATTAATGTTCATCTAAGTAAACATGTTAAAATTTTCTGTAGCCACTTTTATCTTTTACATTTTTACATTTTTTCCAATTTCACAATTTTACGTCTGGAGCTTATGTTGAACAGACTTAAAAGACTAGTTATTCAAATTATAAAGCTAATAAGGGTTGCGTTCATATGTGGACAGCACCAAAATTTGGGGGGGGTGCAAGATTTTTCAAAGGTCAAAAAATGTCCTTAAAAATGATGGTATGGCGAAAAACACCATTTTTCAGCGTTTCTCATCGAGCACTATCCATTGGCATCAAAAAATTGCGAAAAAAACAAAAAAGTTTTCAAAATTTGCATTCTGGGGGGTATTTTGATTTCTTGGGGGGATGCATACCCCCTAGAGCCCCCACGCCTAGGCGTGGTTGCATTATCCTGGTCAAATTTTTTACGGAATAAGTTGATAAGGGGCTGATCATAACTTCTTAAATATCACGTTTGATGCTCCATTTACTCTCTTTTTTATTTTTCTTTTATTTATTACATTCATATTCATCCTTCTCTTCATACACTTTGTTGCCGACTTAGTAGAAAATAACATATGATCTTCTCGCTTCCATAGGGCACACAACGGTCAGCAGATGGTTACAAATAGTCAGAAAGAGGAGACAAGAAAAGGGCGGCGTCCGCAAATCGCCTTTTATGGATTTAGTATTAAAGGCTGTGAGTAGTCAAGGGCTCAGCACGAAACCAATTTTGGTAGATACCATTTCTGCAGATCAAAAGCCAAAAGATTACTTAAAATCATTCGAAACAGGCAGCAAAGCTCCGCATGAAAAGCCTAAATGCGAAAGGCGTCCTCGGATTGCTCAATTGTTACTCGAAGCAGCCAGAAAAGAAAAAGAGAAGAATTTAGAGGCTGCTCGTACGTCGGGAGCAGAAAATGTTTCAGATACTTCTCTCAAAAAGCTACAAAATGAACGCATCAGATCGAGCGCTGCATCTGGAAGATGTAAATCACGCATTTATGGTAATCATGGGCCTTATGCATCGGAAAAGCTTCGGCCAGAGTTTCGTGACTCCCTGACACCTAAAATTTCTATTGAGTTGCCGAAATATGAAAACATAACTTCTAAGGAATTAAGCGAGCTTAAAAAGAACCAAAGGTCGCATGGTGACTCTCGTAAAAATTTGCGCCGTAACAGTGCTTCGAGAAGGCAACTGATTTCTTCGTCACGAGGCGAAACCAGGTTGTCAATCAAAGACATTCCGATATTGGAGCCACACAAAACCGACGTAGTGAGTCCAGTCAAGTCCAAAATTGCAAGTACCGCAAGCATAACGAGCCCTTCGGCAATACCATGGGTTCTCAAAGCAGATGCAACTTCAATACCAACAGGTTTATACGAATTAAATTGATAATGCGTATCATAAATGTTCTTGGGGGTTGACCCCCGCAAAATGGCTGCTGATGCTGACCCCTCCCGAATTGTCGATTTCGTGAAACATCATAGAAAGTATGCTTTTTTATGTGTCTTTAGCTACATTTTGGCTGAAAAAGTGTCAAATTTTCGGCTGTTTCGCAACATATACTACTTTTTGTGTCTTAATTTTGTTCAATTTATCAAAAATTTTCGAAATTTTATAGAATGTTTTTAAAATGTAGACAGGACGAGCTCCGTCTAAAACGACTAAAAACTGGGTTCTTGACGTGTAATCAGGGTTTTTAAGCCCCAAAAGAGTAATTTTAAAATATTTCTAAGGCTTACCCCCCAAAATTTTTATGTAGTACATATGTGATACGAATAAAGAAGGACATATAATATGCAAGTGCAAGGGTTACTCACGTATCTACTCCAAATGTGTTTTTCTAAAATATTTCTCAGTTATTTATTCTTTTTCATTTTTAGCCGAATTCCAGACTTCTTTCAGAAACGAGGAATGCCATCTAAGGCTCAAGCACATATAAGTTTGTCGTGAAACGTGACTTCAAAAAGCCATAGTGTACGTATATAACGTGTTTTGTGGCATTTTTCCAGATTAGAATTTAAAAGCAATTTGAATTATTGCATTGCTTCCCGTAGGAATTTTGATTTAAAAAAAGTTCGTTTAGAAAACTAGCTTCCAAATCAGATGCTACAAAAAACCAATTAATGCAAGTATTAGCTGGCTAGTTAGTTTAGTAGTTAGTTTAATAGTCCTAGTAGAAAATCAAATGATTCAGATGAACAACAGTGTGATAAATAAGATAGTTGTGCTAAGTTCAAATGCAATTGCTTTTTATGCAAAAAAAGTAAAGTTCTTTAAATAAAAGTTGGATATTCGAGTTTTCGGCGCTCAAGTGATTTCGACATCTAAACTTATAGCTACCTCTGCGCTATGACCATACATGGGAACCGACCAAATTTTGGGGGTCTGGGTCGTGTAAAACTGGCTAAAATCCCAAAAAACATGTCAAAAATTTAATTATGGGAGTTCTGCCGATTTGTGGGATCTGCCGGATTCTCGGGGATCAAACCTCCTCACGCCCACATCTGGCTGTGACCATAGGTGCACAGCATGGCCGATCTGTGGGAGGGGGTCAGCCGATCTGACGGCGGTCAAAAATTGAGCTTCTTTGGGTCAAAATGAGCTGCAAAAGTGGTATAAGCCTTAAAATAGCCTTAAAACTTAGTCATTACACAGTTTATGGTCAATTTCGAGCACTTTTGAAGAAAATTGTCCATTTTCGTCCGTTTTTGGCCTTAATTTTTGCCTTATTTTCCCTACAAAATTGACTATTTTTCCATTTTGAAGTCAGGGTCTAGACCCCCAAGCCCCCATGTGCATGTCTGGCTGTGACTGTGTGTTCTCTAATGCATAAATGACTATAATAGCGCTTTAAATAGGTCTGTCAATGCCTTCGACTGCTCCTCACGTTCTCCCACTTCCAACAATTAGTCCAGATAACTTACTCAGCAAAGACCGCTTGACGCCGAGCTATACGAAACCTTTCTCAAATCATCAGCCAATTATCAGAACGAAAAGACTGAACGATTTAAAATCGCCGAAATCACTCGATCTTCTAGATGAAGCCTCAACTTCGCTGCTGAAATCTAGAA
This sequence comes from Mermis nigrescens, assembly GCA_036768485.1. Lineage (NCBI taxonomy): Eukaryota > Metazoa > Nematoda > Enoplea > Mermithida > Mermithidae > Mermis > Mermis nigrescens. The sequence continues at coordinate 15,940,478 of JAVLUZ010000145.1, forward strand.
TCGGGGAAGCAGTATTGAAATCGATAGAAAGCGTGGACAACGACGACGAGAGTGGAAATGAAGAAGAGGCACAGAGGGCGACTAGCCTGCCAAATAATAAGTGGTATTCCATCGAGCCTGTATTTGGGTCAACTGATCGCGATGCATCTAAGCCTGCGTCCAATCATTTATTTTTCAAACCAAGGCATTCTCTCATCATCGTCAATCAGAACTCACCGGATAAAGTAGAGGTAATGAATTTGACATGCACTAGGAATGACTGCTAAATTGTAGCAAACAAAGTCATAAAATAACGCAGGCCCCGGCCCCGGCGCCGGGGCCGGGGCCTTAGTCTGCTTATTTAGAAATATGCTGTGGCCTCTATACTGGTGATTTGAAATATTCCTGATTCCTGAACTGATCTAAAATTCTTCTGATGCCTTTACTTTGAATTCATTCATTTCTGTAGCTCTTGTGATGAAAAGAAAGTTGAGGTGCTTGAATAAATTTGAAAGTGTTCCATCAATCATCGGTGTATTGCGAAGAAAGTTTTTTATCGTCAAAACGTATTCCAACGAATTAATGCTGTTGCACACGTGCGAGTATAATGAAAAATAAGGCAAAAACGGATATCAATAGAAATCTTAGACGAAAGTAATGCAATTGGTAAAAGAAGGGTTTTGTTTCTTCTTAAACTTTTTATGCACTATTTCATCTAATTTATGAGTTTTCTTTTTCCCATCACTGGTTTTCTTACGTCGCATGTGCCCTAGTTTTAGTAACTCGTCCGCATAGATAGAAAATTCAAGTGCTAAATGCCTAAACTTATACGCAACTTTGTGAAGAAGCTCGATTAATCGATTTTCGTTAAGTACTCTTGTAATGAACTATAAGTACTCGTACAATAAGTTTTGAGATACCCTGGGAAATATGACAATTTTGTTAAATCGACGTACTTTAACCGCAAAAACTTTTTCAATCAATTGTAACAAATTCGATTTTGTATATTTTTTTAGGCAAAACGATATGATAACACCTAGAAAACATTGTAGCCGCTTTCGTACATAATGATAAAGGCTTTTAAGTAAAGTTTTTTTGTGAAATCAAGTGTAATTTAACATCATAAAATATTCCGCAATGTCTACTTCAAATGCCAATCCATTCAGGATGCAAGTGTGATAGCTCAATCCCAATTTCACATTTTAATAAAAAAACGGGAAACCCAAATATAAAATATGGTTAAATTTGTGGAAAATCATCAATTTTAAGACTCGAACCTAGATTTCTTGAACCGGGGTTTATTTTTTGATTTGAATTTTTTCAAAAAATTAATTAGGATCTAAATTCTGTTAATATAATTTTTCAACATTAAAATATTATTGGAAAATAAATGGCTAACAGTGCTTATTGTCGTTGACGGAGTAAATTTTGCAGCTCATTCCCATCAAGTCCAATCAGTTGAGCAGGATAGGCCATTCTTTAAGAGAGAGCTCGTTGAGTGCAGGTGTTCAGTCAAGCCCAAATTCGTCGACTTCCTCGTCCTTACAATATTCGGACAAATCGGCTGATGAACTCGCCGATCAAATGACACATTCCAGTGACCACAATCGAAGCAGTGAAATCGAGAGTCCAAAAGGTCCGAGGAATAAGACCGGTTCTTTGTGGAGACGACTAAAACAGCCGAGAAATCAGCAAAGGGAGAGATGACGGGACCAACTAATCAAAGGACCGAATCTCATCGTAGAAATCGTCGTAGAAATGACTATGATACGGAAGAAAAAAGTTGGTTTTTCAGATTGACGGCCGATCAAGTGGATCGATTCAGTTTAAAATTATTCCCATTGTCATTTATTATATTCAACACTTGCTATTGGACGTACTATTTGTTATTGTTTTAATTGTCTATTGTGATCAAATCCGTCTTTCCTACATATCTCTGTATATCCTAGAAACATAGCCTGCAAGCGCATAGCTCTTGGAAAGTCGGTTTTTTAGATCTGCAACATGATATGGCTGGAAGACATAAGCTTACTTACTTTTCTATTCAAATAGGCGTGCATTTTAGTGTTTTATCACTGTGCCAAGTTCAGTTTTTCAATATACAGCGGTTCTACTGGGTCAAATCACGAACATTTATCCAAACTTGCAAATTCCAATAAAATAACCAGCGCTTTACGCGCTGGGTTGTGCGCTACGCGCCCAACGATGGGGTCACTTTGTGACCCCATGCCGTTATTCTCTTTAAGTTGAATTATAAAAAATTGAAAGAATTAAAAAATGAGAAAGCACAATGACCACGCTTTTTAACCAATTAATACAAATTTGTTTTAAATTCTATAGATATATGTTGAATAACAGGAAAGTGCGCCTGCGGCCGCACTTTCAGCTGAGTCCAGCATCTTCGCCTTCTTTTCTAATAGGTAACAGTACCACCCATAAATCTAATGGTTTAAACCTGTGCTGTCATTGCATAGCATTGGCTAGAGGAGACAATGGCAAACAATATGTTCTATATCAAGCTTCTACAACTAATACCTAAGGCGTTAGCTCCAAAACTACAGTCCACACACAGACACTATGTAATGCTTAAGCACTAAAAGGGGGTACCCTAGATCTCAGCTAATATTGATCTTAGAGAGAGGTTCAATATATCACTCAATATAGCTCATTGAGTTCTTCATTTTTCCTTTACACTAAACATGCTCGAGTAAAATTTGTCATAGCTAGAGGCAATTAAAGCAGGTTATTGGCAAAAACCATGCAATAACATAGCCTACAGTATACCTTACATATATTTTTTGACACCGGATTCCAATTGTACGGCCTTAATTACCACCATGATTGTTTTTGAAATCGCAACAGTTATCCCTAGCATATAATTAATTGGTGTAAAAGATAAATTTTTAGGTTAAACTTTACATCACTATTACTCTATGAGTTTACACTCGCCAGTAGTGCGTAATCTAGCATCGGATAGAGGTGACAATGACTAACAATAAGCTCTTTAGTATAGTATAGTCCAACCAAGTTTCGTAATGCTTAAGCACTAAAAATGGGGGTTACCCTGGACATTGGTTAATATGACCGTAGAGCAACGCTTAATATATCAATTGATAGACCTTTTTGATATCTACATTTTTGCCCATTACAGTAACCCTACTCACGTAATACTTTTGGAGCTAAGAGGCGATTAAAGTTGCTTTTGGACAAAAAACGTGCAATAACATACATAGGCTACAGTATAACTAAAATATATTTTTGACTCCAAATTCGAATTTTTCGAGCGTGATTACCCACAGAGAAATTATTTTTGAAATTGCAACAGTTACCCCTAGCATATGATTAATTTGTGTAAAGTACATTTTTAGGCTAAAGTTTACACCCATTTAATTCTATGAGTTTACACTCGCCGGTAATGCGTAATGTACCATCGGATATAGAAGACAATGACTACTAATAAGTTTCATACCATCAAGCTTCTACCCTTGATGCCCCAGGCGCTAGAACCGAAAATATAATCAACTTACTTTTTGTAATGCTTAAGCACTAAAATTAGGGGTACCCTGAATCTCGGACAATATTAACCCTAGAGCAGCGCTTAATATATCTATCGATAGAGCTTTTTTAATTATACATTTCTGCGCATTACAGTAACCCTTCTCATTCAGAACTGTTTTTGAGCTAGAGTCGAATAAATTAGCTTTCGGACAAATAACGAGCTATATCTTAGGCTACAGATATACCTAAGGTATATTTTCAACAACGGATTCGGATTAGCAGACCTGATGTACCCTCCAAAAAACCTTTTTCTTTGTTGTAACGGTTCTTAGTAGCCCAGTATTAACGGGTGTAAAGCCCATTTTTCGGTCCACCTTTACACCCGTTTATTTCAAGTTCCAGCGTTTTCCCAGATATACATCTAGGCGCGTTTATTAGCCGGCGCCGGCAGCAACAACGTCCTTAGAGCCCTATAGTATAACCTTGCTAGTTTTGTGAGGAAAAAGGCCTAATGTTGATAGTATGCTTAGGCTTTTTAACGTTTATGGACCCGTAGCTCTACGGGTTTACATTCAATTTCAACGCAACATAGGTCGTTGGATAGAAGGGACAATTTCCATTTTTTCATCAGGGGATATGACCCAAAACTCCCAGTGCATGTCTAGTTACGACTAGCTAGTTATGCTGGTTCAGTGAATAATTGATCAGCGCATAATAAAGGTACTCAACGGTGGTCTACCAGGGATCACGACATCAGCAGATCAGATATTATGCATGATAAACTAGCTATAGTCTGTTTCACATAACTTTGTGCATAAATTTTAAGAATTTTCATCGACAGTAAATCGAGGGTTACGATAAATATCAGATCAATGATATAATCGCAATCTGTCAGCTTATTGTCGGGGATAAGTTCAAAATTTATGATCGAACTTATGTGAAACAGACTGTAATGCCACCAATCAGCCTGAAAAATGTACAAAACATTATTTAAATTTCTGGACGTTCCGATCACGTTCGTTCAGCTAAATCCCACGACTAGCCGTATTAGGGCTTTTGACAATTTTTTATTTCTACTAAACTGAGGCAAACAATATAGACAGACCAATATTATAAAAATCAAAATAAACAAGCGTTATTTCTTTCTTTAATTCGATCTGGTAGTTAATTCAAGATCGGCGTCTGGATTCGTAATTCAAAATATTTTATTTGAAGCTTAATTATCCCGATCTAGTAACTACAGGTGGACGTGGGGTTTAGGCACTCCGAAAATCCGCTTGACCCTCAGTAATGGATAGACCCCAGAATTAATGTTTGGCAGTTTTTGGTAGTTTTGTCACTTTTGCACCACCCAGACTCCCAGAATTTGGTCGTTGCCCATGTATGCATGTTTATATAATCGCTTAAGGTCTAGCGAAATAAAATTCTGCGTTATTTACATAGTGACCATTGATCTATAAAAATAGATCAATGCAGAAATATTCCGCACGATGCGGTCCATCAGTGGAAAGTAGGTACCCCATGAATTTGCATATAAGAGAATCACATGTGATTTTGTCGTTATTACCATATTTAGCATATGAAAAAAGATTTATGACTTTCTTAGAAAAGAAGCCTAGCTGTCGATCTATCAAGTCAATGACGGACTTTAATGGAAATGCTTATGTACATAGATTCGATTATTATTGTATTATAAAACGTAGGCAATGTTAAAAGAATCGTGATTCCACGTCACTATAAATAGAATTAGATTACCTGCTCTATGAATAGAGTACTTAACAGTGAATATATGTCACGATAATTGTAATTTAACCCCCTCTTGTTTTTCCACTTTTTTGACGTTCGTATTTTCATCTGAAAACGGAAATGAAGCTAATATTCTGAATCCCTGCCGCATTGCTCCAAGATTTGTGCTATTTAAATCCTAGATGATTTCCTATTAGAAGGAGTTAATCAGTGAGTTCCTCCTAATGGTAGTGTATTTCTCTGTCTGTAATCTGTTAATTATGATTAAATAATTAAATACACAAATTAATAACTAGGTACATGCTCCTTTCTGCAGAAGCTTATCTAATGATATTTTCATAAAGTATCTTATCTCATCGTTAAAATAATTCTCAAGCTTTGTCTCACTAAATTAAAATGACAGCGCCTTAAATGTACCTGCGGCTCTTCCTCTGCTTAAACCCATTTTTGCACCACTCTCTTTTCTCGCCTGAGGACAAATTTTACAAAAAGAGAAGTCGCTAGACTAGCATACTTCCAGACAGAGAAAATCTGATCGTCTTGATCTTCCTGAAGGGCACAACTGATAATAAGTAAATAATATACTGCAATGATTAAACTTTTTCGCAAAAGTCTCAGAACTTGTTGAGACAGTAAATGCTGTCTAAACTATTTATGAGAGTATTCTTTGGTCTGTTAGATCAATGAGAGTTGAATAGTCTGTTTTTCAATTTATGTAAGCCAAAATTTCAAATACCAGGTATTATAAAATTAGTTTGACTGAGAAGTAACTTGCATTTTGTCTGATGAGTCCCAACAAAGACTGTATTGGAAAACTCACCAGAAACGACAGGATATGCCGTCGAAAAAAAGAGTTATATTCATATTTATGGATAAATTCGGATATTTTGCACATCGACAACATAACTGCGATGTCAAATTCGTCTTTGTGATTTCGTAATAGAGGAAAAAGTTAAACCCTATGAATATTCCTAGCTTCTAAGTGGCTTCAATCAAATGCCTAATTTAACATCGCTGGTTGCGAATCGCGGCGTGTTCACCTTAACTAATATTTTTTGGACATCTTAAGAATAAACTGTATTTAGTTTTTTCTCACTTCGGTTCTATTGTGCTGTTGGGAAAAATTGAGCCGATACCCGCATCACTTCGAGTGGGTTTACAAATATCTTATCCGCACACAGCAGCTTAATGGAAGCAAGAAGTGTGGAGCTTAAATGGCTCTAAAAGCAGGGTCACATCAAAGTCGACTTATTGATTTGTGACACAACGCCGGACACCTAGACGAATGATTTCATAAGTGTGAGCTGAATTCGGGCTCCGATTATAATTATGCACATAAATTTTGACCAACATTGTTGTTATTGACTCAAAATCAGCTTCAACAGCGCACGAAAAATTTTTAGTGGCATGAACAGATTAGAGTGCTATACAAATATGGTCATAGAATGGGAAACTCGGTGATTTTCGCAGACTTTTGAACTGATAATTATGTATTATAAGCAGTAAGTTGTTGTACTTGCATGTTAGTCAATTATTTTAATCGCCTAGCGATGCACATTTGTGTTTGCATTTATTCAGATCAAATTTTATTTATTTGGATGATTACTCGCATAGTGAGCTGAAAACATCCGCATTTCTTATCGAAAAAATTAAACACGGTGCCTTTTAACAGCTCGTTAATTTTTAGTCGACAAAATGGTCACGGTTGAGTGCGAATACGCTTATCGAGAGAACGGTTTCATCTAAGCTTGTCTTCTGCGTATGATGGTATTTTAGGAAATTCTGATTACTCATATATGATAACTTTTTCAGTTCAGATAGCATCAGATAACCGAAATTGTTGATGTTCCAGGACAGGCACATCAACACATCACGGCAAAAAAATGTGAACAACTGAGTGAGTTTTGGATTTTGAAAAACACCTTAAAACGTGTGAAAGCTATAAGCGGCGACTGCATATAGATTGACATATCCATACCATATTACATATCTATGATCACTGTTGGTACATTCATGCGCCTCATGATCACGACAAAAAACTACTTTTTTTGGAGATTAACAGATACCCCTCTGTGCTTGAAACCACGGATGAGACGATAGCTTCATAGGAATATTAAGCGTACCTGCTTTTGCGATCAATGCATCGGCTAAAGGGTAGTCGGTCTGTCATGTCGCCATCTTTCCCGAAAATCCGTTTATTTTCATTTATAGTTATTGCGATCGCAATAACATGTATTTTGATTTCTTATTTTCGTTCTAAAGCTTGAGCAACATCTTTAAAAAATCAAAAATGAAAAATTGTAAGTAATGCATTTCTATTTGACAAAGTGGAATTTTTTAAAATTTATTTCAGTCATTTTTTGCTTATGTTCTTTTTACTTTTGCTACATAATTTTTAACTTTCAATTTTTTTGCACGTTATTGTTATTTTGAAAGATAATAATACGGTAGAAAAGTAGTTGTTAGAGAAAAATAAAATCGACATAACTTTTTTACTCGACAAGAAATGAATGTTAGTGACACTCGACTGGTTCTGCCTGCTAATGACTATGTTTTATTACGAATAAGTGAATCGAACGCTTTTTCTATAAAAAAGAAATAGATCTGACACAAATAATTAAAAGCTTCCTCGCAAGGCCAACGGCTTGAATCTAATGAGATTTCCTGGACACACTTTGAGGAGTATAAAACTCTCTTTAATAATTATGTAGCATGCTGAACTTTAAAAGACCTGAGTGATTAAGCGTGAATTACGGATTTTTTCTAGAAATCACGTCTGTACTTGTCATATGTTTGATTGCTAGCTTAATTTAGGCAGCAAGCATGCATGATCGACGTAAATCCCATGAAGCATAGCACGTACAGCTTTAGATTAATCGGCACATTGAGTAGATACTCATACTTTTGTGTGTTTGAAAGGATGACTTAATGGACGTTGTAAAAAAATTAGTGATAAAGATCTGTTTGTACTCCCATAGATTGAACTTATTTTGCCATGGACTCTGGTGATGGTTATTTTCAGTGATTTTAACAAAAAACATAATAATACTCCCTCTTTGCACATTAACAGTATTTTGATGAGGACGAAATACATGACGCATGCTAATGATACAGCGTATCTTTGTATTGCCGCCAACGCGCAAATTGCGGGCTTAATTTTGATTTTATGTAACAAAAACATAATTGTTCTACACTTGCTTTTGAGCAGATAATGATAACTGTTGCTGAAAACAATGTCATGGCTCGCCATTTTAAGGTAGAACCTGCAGTGAATTTCATTTCCTGAATTTATTTCACCTTTACAAGTATTTTTTGGTATAAGTTCTTACTTTGAATTGTTATTCCATTCTAAAATACAATACTTGTCCTATCACTCAGAATTGTTTCTCAATGTTTTGTAATATTAATCATGTCGTAGAAAAAGTCGTCTGAGTTGCTGATGCGGACTGGACCGAATCAATACTTTTGAACAGTTTAATGCTATAATATGATGTCTTTTGGACGAGATAAGTACTGATTTCTTGATTATTTATAATATTGAGTCAGATTTTGACTCGTACTCTCCAAAACGTTCTTAGTTTTCACAAATTCGATGCAAGCGATTCAATGTTTTTCTTAGTATTCGTTACACTGTATCTTCGCACGTGATGCTGACGATGGTTTACTGGCACCTAAACCTAAGTATGGTTGCCCTATAAAAGGAGTTTTTTACTAACAATCTTGTAATCTCTCCTTTACTCTAATAATTTAGACGAGAACGCGTCTCAATGCAAAACAATTAGTAATGACTAGTAATGTTAGTTTAATCTGGGTAAAACTGCAAGTATTCTTCATTTTCAAATACACATAAATAAAATTAATAACATTATGTAGCATATTACAATATAGTAAAAGTCTTTGGTTTTCGAAAAATCATGCATGCTTATTTAATCGCTAGCTAAACGTGTAAGCTTTCTGTTTTGCTATTGTTTTTATTACTCGTCCACATTTGCTTTAATCACGGTTTGAATTTATAGGTAAATTAATTTTAAGCAAATGCGCTGATATTTTCATCCTACTTTTTTCGCGAATCAAATGAATTTTGTCTAAGCGTTAATTTATTTTATCCATCCTTCTTCTGAGTGGAAAGCTTAACGCTCACCGGAATCAAAACAAATGTATTGAAGCGAGTTACAAATGATGAGTTTTTTGGATTAATATTCTTTTTTTCGATCGCGTATGGAACATTGCGCCGTAATGTATTCGGATGCGACAATATTTAAGCACATTTAGAATGCTAATTTTGCGATACGACAATAACTTACTTTGAATGAGATATTCAATATTTCAGCTCATTTCTAGCAAAATATTCACTCCAAAATCATTTAATTACAATATTTGCATGCACTTGTAAAATAAAAAATGCGTAATTACGGAAATATATTCATTTACTACAACAAATCGTTCCACTTTTATGCAAGCAACAAGCGCAATCTGTGAAAATTAGCTCACGCGAACTGTAATTATGGATGCTTATTGCTTGCTATTAAGTTTTGATACATTTCCTTGCAATTATTTTAAAGCATGCAAATATTCTGAATTATTAACCCGCCTGTATTAGTTGATGAAACTGACTTAATTAGCAAAGCGTATAACTCATAAACCTTTTATTTTGCGCGGGATATATAAATAGTAAATAAGCTTGCGGTTTCCAGTATAATTTCAATCCAACGCGGGAGTGAAGGAACATATTTTCTTGCTTTTTTGCAGTATTGCCCGATCAAATCATTAATCATCATCCTTAAGATTAAATTTTACGTCTATTCAAACGTATATAGATTACTGTTTCACATGCTCTCATCATTTTAGCCTTATAACATTTTGGCCATTAAACGACTGGTTTAAAGCATTTTGTTACTGATCTCAGACTAAATGTGATCAGCTATATAAGCATGGGCTAAGCTATTTTTCTAAAATGTATCGATATCTGTCACACTGTTCTATACTAAAGAACTTTATTCTATACGCATTTTGAGTCACAATTCTTGGTTCGTTTTATGACCGCGAACTGATCTGATGAGTCGTAATCATACATGGGCAGCAGCAAATTCTGGGGGTCAGGATGAATCACATTGCCAGAAAAAATTAGCAAAAATAGAACTCTGAGGTCTACAGTAATCTGCAGGGGTTTAAACTTCTGAGGGGGCAAGCAATCCTCCCAAACCCCCACGCCCGTGTATGATCGTAATTTACCAAGGCGATATATATTTTTGATTAATATTCCGCGATCGTAGTAGCCTCATTATTTTATTATACTATTATTCATTACATTCATTATTTTAATATTTGTATAAATTATCTTATCATTTGTTTAGATGATAAAATAATTTGTACACTTTGTGCACCCATTCAACCGAAAACTGTCTGATAGATAAGCTTTAATAGGCTAGAAAACTGTTCAGGGCTTATTGCAAAAACTCGCGAAATGTAACAAGTACTCGTATCATCAAAAATTGCCGGGTCCATAGCGTTTACATGTATGCATTCTAAAATAATGTGGCTCACCTTTGATAAAATAATTTATTCTATACAGATCTAAAGTTCAGCCATAGTCGAATAAACAATCTTGAACATATGATTAAGAAATATGCAATCAAATACCTACCTAGTACCTACTTACATAGATTCTAACGTGAGAGATTTTCATTTAATTGCATCGTAAACATATAGCGCAAAATTGCTTTAGGAGAGCTTTTATTAATAATGAACCTTTGATAAATTTCAATTTTTTCAGCAGATTTCTCGCGAAAGGTTACCAGTCTTTCTAGGTTATCAACACTCTCTACGGTATCTGCTTTCGATCTCAATGTAAACATAACGATAAACCTCGCTAATAAAAAATACAAAAAATCTTATTGAGCCATGTAATGCACATATAACGATTTTGTCCGTCGAAATCAAAAAAGTTTTTCTTATTTCTGAGACTTCTATTTCGCTATGAAATTTAAACACTGTCTGCCCTCATGTTAATAGCTGTGAATCAAAAATAACCGTTCTCATATTCTGTTGCCTACGGAGAACACTGATGATAAAGTTAGCCATTTTCAGTCAAATCATGAAATTACTCAAGTAGGACTAGCTACAAAATTTTTCTGAAGCGACTGCCGATTTAACTGGCCATCTGAAATTGACAAATACTCGTGCTTTCATGAATCAGTGCCCTGAACATCAAAATATTACAAAATCGATGTATGTCATCTAAACCCCTACAGACGACATCAGATTCCCTGGTTTATATGCAACAAGTTGAAAGCGCCAAAGGTTCGCTTGAGGAAATTTTGCCAAAATTAGAGATTTTATGATTAAGACTGACCTTTCTGGTCATATGAAAGCACTGAAATCAAATGCATTGGGCCAAATTTCTATGTAGGTACTCAGGCTCAAGCCAGACTCCTAAACCCTACTTCAATGGTTAAAGATACGTGATAAGGTTAAATCATGACTTGAGCTCTCCGTGTGCGGGTTTAAGCCGGTTTAAACAAAACGACAATGCTGAAACATATATGTAAGACAACAAAATTAAAGACCGTCAATAAGTTTGGCTTAAGCGAGAATAAACTGGTCATTTATTCTTCAATTTTCTAACTATATGCGAAGCAGCAAACCTAAATTGAATTTACTTAGGCAATTACAAATTCAATCTTATTAACAGTGAGCTGCAAGATAATAAAAGACGAGATGACACCTGAGTATTCTCAAATATAATTCAATTTTTGAACGTAAAAACACTACATTTTTGAAGTAATTTCGATTTATTTATGACGACCACTTCTAAAAAAATATTCGACAATTGAGCGGCTAAGACCGAATCTAAAGTGTGCAATAGATTGCATGCGGTAGCGAATCATTACGAGTATTACATCGAGTCTGATCAAACAGTCACTTCGAAACATGAGTAGCAGTCGAATTCTGGAGTGTCTGTGGTGTTAAAGCGGCAAAAATCCCAAAAACACGCATAAAATTCAATTCCGGGGTATATCGATTTTTGGGGGTGATCCCGACCCCCAAGTCCACGTGTTATCGGAGCTTCTTGCTCATCTCACGTTTTTGTGTCCTTGTCCCTTAGTGCTCAGTTTTTTTCTGATTTCAAATTTCGATAGACTAATCGACGCTCCCAAACAATAGATCCGAAATTTTCAGCAATTCACCGTTTGACATATACCTACTTAACCTTATAGAATGGGTGGCCTGTTTAAAATCTAAGTTTGTTCCAATCACTCAATTCATATATCGAAGCAGTTTTTCTACGCAATTTTAAAACTCAGAAGAGTGGTACACTGGCGTAGAAACTCAGGGATTGATTCCTGAATTTCTTGTTACTGTCAACTTCTGTGTGATCGTGAAAAATTCTGCAATCTTCCATAGAGCAGATGCTCTGATGCCGGCCTATAGGAGTAAATGTTCCATCTACATACTCTAAAAGATTTAGTTTTGTCTATGCTTCTACATTTTTTTATTTTTATGCTTTTCGCAATAATTATCGACATAACTGCTCCGTTTGATCTATCTTTGCGCCTTTATTTGCGAAAAAAATCGAATAAAAGGTCATGAACTAATTGATGCACAAGAGCTGCTTCTACTAGATCAGCTGTTGATCATGCAATTATACCTTTAATTCCAGTAACGCAATACACGTTTTTCTGATCAAATTTATTTGGCCCTAATTGTCCAGCTTCTTTATAAATAAAAAAATATTTTTACTAAATATGTCATTGAATCCATTATATTTAGCAATAATAAGTGAGTGACTGTGTTCGAAATAGCGAGACACAGCTGACGTACCTACTTATATTTAATTAAGCAGAAAGCCATCCGTACAGCCGTATGATATCTGACCTTGCAATAGTCTTTTTGCAAACGTAATGGCGGAGGCTGAATTTAATTTAGCAGAATGTTCGAACAAATCAATCATTCTTCAAAGTACTTATCAATTATATTAAAGAAGCGCGATATCATTATAAAATGCGAATATGCTTTCGAGTGAGAAAACAGATATGACAAGTGATTATTTTCAGGCGCACGGTTGACCAGCTGCGATTTTATTATAAAATTTCTTTTGCTCAGCCTATATTACTTTCGATTCGCATAATTACTATTATCAGGGCTGAACATATCGCGTGAATAATGAATGCCAATATATTGCTTGTGGCTGTTCTACCTTTATTATTTTTGTCGAAAGGTTTCTCATACCGTAAGACAAGTTTTGCTTTGTACTAATTAGCAAACTTGAAATTCGCTTCAATTTTATTTAAAACTCAAACTCATCTCTGTCAATGCGTCCTGATCGCTAAAATATGAATGAGTTGAAAGCTTAAAATACTGTTTTGACCTTTTGCACTTCTACGCAATTTGTAAAAAGATAACAAGAATAAAACAAAGTGTTTTTCCAGAGGATGCACAGAATCTTTCCTAAAATTATGGGAATTACATCTTCGTCTTCATATATGTATAGCATGGGAATTCTAGGGCAAGGAGGGAGGTTCAGGTCCGAACAATTTTTAAAAAGTGCCTTTTTCGGGCGCAAAAACGATGGGTGCACTGCACTTCGAAAACACTGTTTCTTAACGTTTTGGACAATGCTCGTTCTTTCTATGGCATAAAAACATGAAAAATTTTCGGAAAAAGTTGAATTAAACATACGATTTAATCGAATAAAATACAGTCAAGAAATGTGTTTATAACACGAAGCGCCGAAAATTTGAGAGTTATGGGCCAAAAATGAGCTAAAAACGCTCAACAGGCACACTTTTTACGATTTTTTCGAAAAATTCGACAATTCTGGGGGGTCGCGGCCATTTTGCGGGAGTCAGTTGATGGTTAAACCCCCAGAGCATATGGTCGTCTTTCGAAACTCTCTTGATTCCGAATGGGATAGAAGATACTACTTGCACATGTCACGTATTAACAAAAACAGTAGGTATTTATAGACTAGCAAAGAAAAATACTCCGATGGAACAAAAAGATGAATATACTTGGAATTGTGGATTGTTAAGGATGTTAAAGGAGGGGACTAGGAAAAAGCTACCTAAAGTCGCAAAATCTGCTAAAAATTACACTTTCTCTAAGCACCGCAAAAATTAAAGTATATTCTGCGGTCTCTAAAAAGTGTCTTTTTTAAATAATTTTCGAAGTTTCAGATAAGAGTGTATAAACGAAATCTATAATGTTTACTTTTTTAAATTGCTGGCAAGTAGCAACGCTGACTAGCTTCGTATCTTGATTGATAGAAAACTAAGTGGTATTGTATTTAAAGTTGTTTTATTTTGTTATGAGCATTATAGCAAGCAAAGCAGGAGCCGATTGATTAGTGCACACAATCGTTACGGGCATGACTAGTGTACCTACATTTAGTCTGTTTCAAGTCAACTCACGCGTTTCCTACTGTTTTAAACCAACAATTTCTTCGATTGATCTTGGATGCATCGATGTTTGCTATTTCATTCAATTGGCTTAGAAAGACTGCTAGTTTACTCAATATCATATTCCCATAGCTACTGCACAGCTAACGTGCTGCTATTTCAATCATTTTTACGGTTAAATATTTATTGTAATGTGTTAGCCGCAGAACATACTTCGATTTTTCGCGTTGCTTAGAGAAAGTGTGATTTTTATCAGATTTTGCGGCTTTAGGTAGCTTTTTCCTAGTCCCCTCATTTTACATCCTTAACAATCCACAATTTCAAGTATGTATATTCACCTTTTTTGTTCGATTGGAGCATTTTTCTTTGCTACTACCCTACTTTTAATTAGCATGATTTGAGTACGTCAGTAAACACATACAGTAACATGCCACAATAATGACAGCAGTCCAAGAACGCGGAAAACAATATTGTTCTTAACATCAGCATTATCCTTTTTGAACAAGACAACCTTACATTATTTAAACAGATCAAAGTTTTTTTAGCATAAATTTTACGCAAATATCAAGTGTAAGGAACACTAACGCTCAGATTTGGAAGTAAAATAAATTTGTAGTATAAACTACATATTAACAACAAATGAATAGTGCAAACTTTACACAACTATTAGGTGTAGAGAAAACTAACAGTCAGATTCCCAATTCTGATTTTACGGAGAATATTTTGAAAAAAATTAAGCTTCCGCAAGGCTCTAGAGCTGTAGTTAATATGCAGTGTAAACTTTACACAACCACAGAGTGTAAAGAAAATTTCAGTCGGATTCGTAATTCTGATATTACTCTGATATAACGATCAACATTTATTAAAAAATTAAGCCTCCACAATGGCCCGAGGACAAATAAATATGAGATCTAAACCACTTTACACCACTGTTGAGTGCAAACAAACTGGCGTATCACATTTGCTTTCTGGATTATGTTCAGACTCATAACACAGAACTTGGCAGAAAACAAACAAGACAGAAACACGTTTAACTCCCCCATTTTTTGACTTTACACCACCCGAAAAAGCTAAATATTGATGTAAACAAACGCAATTTGCTGTGACGCGTACCCCTTAGAAAGTTCTTTATTTTTATCCTATTCGACCTCGCCCGACTTCTAAACAGAGAAAGTGGCGAACAAAAAAATAGATAAACACGTATTTTCCACTGTCCACCACATTGTAAACTTTAGAAATCTGAACCTAACGCCCCACTGAGTGTAAATAAATTCGGTTCGGGCCAGTTTGTAGCCCTTTGATTGTAGTACGTTTGTATGTGCCAAACTTATGTTCCGCAAAATATTTGATATGATTTTCTAATCAAAATACGAAAAAAACCCTGTTTTTTCGGCCATTTTACACCACAGATTTCGAACTTTAAACCCCCTTAAAGAACTTGATATTACGTTTTTTTGAATGCGGCTTGCTTCGACGTGTAGGCCCTTAGAAGTTACTTTATTTCTATTTTATTCAATTCATCCCAACTCAAAAATGAAAAAGTTGGCAGAGAAATCTTGGACAAACTCTGTTTTTTACTTATCCACTAGAGTGTAAAATTCAAACCCCTGGTACTAACTGCATATTGATTGTAGAAAAGTTTGCTGGTAACCGTAGTACATTTCTGTCAGAAAAAATTTCTCAAAACTCATAACCGGAGTTGTTGGCAGACATAAACAAGTCGAAAACTCGACCAAAATGTGTCTTTTCACCCCCAGATTTTCGCACTCTTTACACTCCCATTCGAGAACTAAGGCTTAAATTCAAAAAACAAAAAGTGTCATCTGCAGAATCTAAATACATGAATATGTCAAATGAAGTGCATGGTTGTGCCAAAACAATTAAAAAAATGAAAAAAGTCAGTATTCAGGAGACTACTTGAACCCATTATTCTTTTTTTAAATCCACATGCGAGAACGGATATGTCAGCCATTGCACCAACTCAACTAGCAGTTAAGATTTCAGCTTGATTATACTATATTGAAACATATTCATCATTCTACTGAAGTTTAAGAATAGTGCATTTATGATAATAAAAATAATTATTTATTAAAGACGAGTCAAAAACCTCTGAAATAAGGAAAATCTGATCAAATAATATGCAATACGGAGTTATCTATCGGCATTAGAAAATAGTTGTATAATTCAAAGTTCACCTCTTCATACCTCAACAAACACTGACTGTAGAAAAGTTTAAAGATCATATTCGTTATTCTGACCTTATGGAGAACACTTTTTTTAAAATTCATCATTCACGACGCTCTGGGCGGAAAAATATTTTGCCCCAGACTCTTTACAATAAACCGCCTCTAAATTTAAAAATATTACTTTACAAAAAATGAAAAAGTATCCCCTAGATTTTATAACCGTCTACCTTTTGAAACCAATCAGACTGCATAGGATGTAAAACTGAGTTAGATATGCTTGTGCACATGAAAACAGTAATAAACCGTCTAATTTACACTCCTGTGCAACAACTAATGAGTGTGAAGAAATTTTAAGACCAGATTCGTAACCTACTAATCGGGGAAAACATTTTAAAAACAATTGGCCCTCCGCCGATCATTTGAATTTTCGGTGTAAACTTTACACACTCACGACTAGCTCGGTATTGAGTGTAAACAAAAAGGAGAAGGGTATCTAAGTTTTTTTATTATCTAACTTTCAAAAAAACCGCACCTCCCAGGTTTGTGCCGTTGCTGCTGTGAGGGGGGGCACAAATTTCGCACTCGCTCTGATAAACATATAAGAAAAAGGATGGCTAAGTATATTATAGGTAGCGCTATCGCGCTACCTATGATGTACAACCTTCTTTGAGGAAATTAAAAACGAAGGGCTTCGCATAAGAAATAGATGATTGCTTGGCTTTGTTTTTTACTCTGTAGTTTGTCCTAGCTTGTAAGACGGCTAAATTTATTGTTTTTAATTAGACTTTGTTTCGCCTCGTCGTTTTTTTAACGAGACTCTCACTAAATCTTTTACTTATTTATAACCATGCACATGTACATCACGTAGACAGTTTTTAACAAGAAGTTGTTCAATATGCTTAAGACGGACTAATATCGAGTTTTATGTTCACTATACTTTCTACTTTCAAAATAATTAAAAAATGATTTTCACGAATGTTTCATTCGCTTTCTTTAACTTTTTTATTATTATCATTCGCGTAGTTTTAATCGTTTGCCATTCATAGAACTATATGTATACCAGAGAGTAGAAGCATATAAAATGTAATTAAAAGAATCATAGAAAAGTAAAATATTATACAGGGCAAGGTGAGGTGGCCAGAGGGGACGAAAGCCAGGAATGGTCATATAGTAAATTGTGATGATTGTCTTTTGTAAAAAGTCTCTTTGTACATGTATGTACAGAGACGATCCCCAAAAGTCAATGATGTACATACATTCTGTACATGAAAATTTTGGGGTATTATAATATAGTACACTAGCATGTAATGTGCGGTAAAGTGGGTTTCTTGACCCTTGTTAGTGAAGTTTAGCCAATTTATGGGCTTTTAGCGATGAAAAATACAAAAATTTATCAATAAGGCGCGAAGCGCCGAAAAACTTCGATATTTTTACGGTTTTCAGGTAGAAAATTTTGGCGTTTTTCTCAGTAATCTCAAAAATTGTCTTGCAGCATCTTCTATTTTCTCAAAATCGCCCGACAGTCCCAGATTTTTCAAAACTTTAAGTAAGGGCTATACCCAAACATGCACGTGGGGGCTGGGGGTCTAGACCCTCACAATGGAAGGGGGAAATTTCGTGGGGAAAATGAGGCAAAATGAAGGCTAAAAACGGATGAAATTAAAATTGTGCTTCAAATTAACCAGAAACTGTGTGATAACGTAGTTTTAACGCTATTTTAGCGCTTTTACTAGTTTTTGAGGTGGCCCTAAAAACTCAATTTTCGATCCCCATTAGACCGGCTTACCGCCTTAGATCGGCCATTCTATGTATACATAATGATTAGACCTCTCATCCCCTACGCTCATGTGTATAAAAAAATATATATAAGATGATAGGAGAGCATGTAGATTTTAACTGTGCTTTATTGATGTTGCTTATTTAATTTTTGAGTACAAGGTGATCGCGGCTTCGTCGGCAATGCTCTTCCGAAAACATATTGCGAACCCGACGAGAAATTGCATCCGTGCACGTGTTGCAAGATGCGTTGCTGGTACGACGTCCGCCGGATAGCGGCAGAAACGCCGTCTCTGATTGGAATCGACGATTCGACAGATACCGCCGGCAACGTCGACAAGACCCTGGCGGCAATTGCCCAATGTAGCTCTAATGCGTGCCAATCCGTGTGTCGGCGCCGTAAAGGCGACAAGAATCGACTCCAGATGTGGATGAAAAACTCTGGCGCCTAATAGGGCAGAATGCAAGTGATTTTGATAAAATTTGCGATTTTTCCGTTATCCAATATGAACTTTTGTTTACAAATTATGATCAAAGTCGAAAGGGAAAATTGTAATTAAATAGAAAAACAGACAAATATGGAAATAAATCAGTTACCGATTTTATCAATTTTCAAGAAATTATTCAAACGACAATCATGTGCTTCAGTTTTCTAGTCTAACGCAGAATATAATTTTAAAAACGTGGAGGATAAATCCATTCAAAAAATACCTTTTTTAAAATATTGAGGATTTTATCGAAAATATGTAACTTTGTTAATTGCACTTGATGCGGAGTGCGAATTTCCAAAGTTTCCACGATAAAAATCAGCGTCTCTTGTTAATTCTGGCGTTACTGAAGACAAATGTGCTAATCATTTGATTCAAATACTTGTTTACGAGGTTGTTTTCATTCGGAATATACAAATTTCCGCTAATCTTTGAGCACATACTTATAAATCGACTTAAGTAGCTATTCTGTCGACCTTAGTAGGGGAATGTCGACCTAAACAGCATGAAGTCTAATTCAATCTAAAAGTAGGTCTAAGCCTATGCATACAGGCCCGGCCCGTGCAACAGCGAGGCCTGAGGCGAGAACAAAAAAATGGGGCCTCCTTACGAAAATGTTTCATGCAATTTTATAATGTACATTCACTCATTTTTACTGTATTTTATTTACGATACATAACCGGTGAGACAAAAGCGCAATGTTGATACACACCTACCTTATAAATGCTTTCATCCAGCTTTCACCGCTGCAAAATTTTCAATAAGATTAGAATAATTTATCAGCTTTTCTTGTTTATGTTCAATATAAATAATAGCCAAATTGGAAAGTTTCTCTTACGTCAAGGTTGATCTATAGATACGTTTTAATGATCTTCAGTTTCCAGAAGCTCCTCTCTGTACTAGCTACCGTAACAGGCAAAGTCATTGAAATTCGCAATGCGGTACACCAATTTGGAAATATTTCAGCTAGTCCTTTTTTGTGAACGAATTTCGATGTATCGGGCATACTTAGGTCAGATTTTGATTCAGACACCAATAATTTTTGAAAGCGTTGCCAAGTCACTTGCATCAATGTCCATATCATTACCATCAATTAAACAAATTTACAGGTCGCTCAATGTCGCTGACATTTTTTGAGCTTAATTTTCTAATAATAAATAAAAAGCTGAATTCGTCACAGAAATTTTGACGTAAAGTGAATCTTTCGTTCAGAGACTTTAAGGCTGTATCAGTATGTTTGAAAAAGTAAACCTTAATAATCAAACTGCCTACGTTATTTTCACATCGGAGGTTGAACAAAAGGAGAGAAAATTTGCACGGAACAAAACGAGGATGGAGAATTTTTTATCAAAATTTAACACATGCAATTTGACGGGAATGCAACACGTACAGTCAAAATGAAATTAGGTTAAACCGGTCAAAGTTGTCAACACAAAAATTGTCAAATTTTTGTAAGCAGACTAAAGCCTGTCAGTAATTCAGCAAAATTTCGAGAAACGCCAGCATTGTATTTTAAAAATGCAGAAACATCAAGTGTTTTAATCTACAAGAATTCTCACAAAAATGCTTATGAACATGAAGAAAATATGGTTCACTGCACGTGAAGAAAATTTCGTACACTGGTGATATTTTTACTATTAAGCGACTTTATAAAAACAGCTCCATTTTGTATGCGTCCTTCATTACGTATACTACGTCCTTTGTCGTCATCCAGTCATGACTGCAATTTGTCTGCAATTTGCAAGTCTGTCTGCGCAATTTGTTTTGCAATTTGTCAATTTATCTTTGCAATCATGTCTGCAATTTGCCGTACTGTTTTATATCAACAAACATTATAAAGAAAAACAGTAGGCACCTATTGTCAAAGCTAAGCCAGGGAGGCCTCGACCCATTTCTATTGTGTTATCATTTGATTTTATCTAGCTATAATACACTTACTTTAGAATTTTTATCAAACTAAAATGTACATTGAAAAATAAGGAAAATTTGAGGCCTTTTTTGTTCTGAGGTCTGAGGCACAGGCCTCGGTCGCCTCACCCATGGGGCGGCCCTGTATGCATAAGAAGATTAGAAAAACGTAGCATAAATATAAAAGCTGTCTCTTGCATTGCAAAATTACAATCCTTAAAGCAGCACAATTTTTCCGTTCATCTTTGCATTTTTGCATGTTTTGCAGAAAACTTGATCATTTTAGTAATTCAAAATTTTCTGTGAAAGTTGCTACATACGACACTTTAGCCTAACTTTTTCAAATATTTAGTCGTGTTGGGAACATTAGCAGACGAATGCATATGAGGATTCGGTGTATTTAACCCCGAACGAGCAAATCAGAGATTATAGGAATAAAAGCTAAGTATGCATCAAAAATGGATGAAAATTATACTTTTTTGTCAAAAAGCATTAAACCACGGTTGAACAGAAACTCGATGTATTTTCGGTGCTACTTGTTCAAATTAATTTCGGAGACACTGTACATACAAATCATTGAGGCTGAAATTCTATATCATTCACGTCTGGCTCAGATGCCCCACTGGCCATGCTAAGAAAGCACGCATATTACGCCTATGCCACATTGGGACTGAGCGAAACTTTAGCATGAAGTCGACATTTTGAAATATTATACATAAATTGTATCATAATAGCACATATTATTACGCACTTAGACTTCACTACTATTAATAATAACACAGGAAGAAGCTACAAAATACAAATTGCAACTTGTACAAGCCATGGCCATTGTTGCGAAAATCGCATGTATGCTGCTCTGTGTGCGAAAGATGATGTTTCTGCAAAGAAAAAAATCAACATCAATCAATTTGAGTCGGTTTGTGTTTCCTGATCGCAAATTTGCGGTTCAGGCGCACCACCTTTTTTGGGCTGCTGCCGATTAAGCAACGAATAATACCCATCGTTGTTACTCCCATTCTTGCATATTCGGCATCGTATCTTCGATTTTTATTAATATTATGTGAAACTCCATACGTTTGCTCCACTTTTAATTTTATTAAATTGGTGCAAATGGATATCAGTGACATGCCTGAAAAATCATATAAAATAATTATCGGAGGAAGTTAGACAAATTTGCTTTAATGAGAGTCCTTTAATCTGACGGACTTCGGCTCTAAAAGCAATGAACACAAATAGTAAAATAAAGAACTATTGTCCAATGCAGTGATTTAGCAGATTCGATAGTTAAAATAAAAGGATAGGCAAAATGGTAAATTCAGAGTTATCCCTGTAGAACTTCCTATGGAATCAGTGGGACAAAATTTAATGGGACAGTAGAAGCTGGCATAGGTCAAGTGGGACGATGGGTCAACAGTATGTACTAAATAGCATAATTAAAGATTCGCAAGGTGGTTGACTTATGGGTCAACATGGCGTGGGATCGGGCAAGAGCAAAAAGTTTGAAGTTGCTCGCTGGACTGATTTAAATCGCCTCAAAAGGCAATTATAAAGCTAAAAACATATCTCGATTTACTTCGCGTTAAGAATTTCTTCAGCGAAATAAATCGAATTTTTTGCCTTTCTATTTTCCTAAAACGTTTTTACATTTTTCTTTCTAAAGTCTAGCCTCCCACAAATCTGATCGCAATCGATTTAGTCATCTCTGCTCGTATTCTATGTATACAGTTTCCGCATAAATGGAAAATGCCAGT
The DNA here is from genome assembly GCA_036768485.1 of Mermis nigrescens. NCBI lineage: Eukaryota > Metazoa > Nematoda > Enoplea > Mermithida > Mermithidae > Mermis > Mermis nigrescens. The sequence goes on from JAVLUZ010000145.1 coordinate 15,963,208, forward strand.
AGTGACTGATAGAATAAAATGGAATATTTGCTAACCCAGAATTATAATTTCAAACACGAAGATGAATATTTCTGGATGCCGAGGCTGCATATCTCCCAAGCCAACCGTAGTGAGATTAAAAAAATAAAAAATAATTACTATTAAAAATCCCATGGTTTCGCAAACGCTTGGATTTGACCTTTAACAAATTTTACCGACAATAATTACGATAAGTTCAATGATTAAATTTATCAATTATTGCTAATTGTCGAGAAAAATTGATGAAATAAATTGAAATAAGATAAGAAATTTTTGAATTCTACCTTTGAATTCTACTTGAAACTGCATGTGAAAAGCAAGCCATATGTTCGAACAATGAAAGTTCAAATTTTATTGAACTTATTATGCGTTTTTCATCCAAGCAACGAAATCCAAGGTTATATAGTATTATAAGTAGCTGTAAAAAGTAAATAATTTATTTTTGATTTGAGCAAGTTGATGTAATAAGTTGTAAAAAGTATTTAGCATAAATATCAACCTTCCTTGTTTAGTTATGATAAAAGTTCGATCATTGAACGCATTTGGTTTTTATCCTATTAGTCCATCTCTTGTCCTACGACATGAATGAAATGAGTTGATTGAATAATTTTTGCGTTCGTTTGTAAATTAATAAAATAATTACAGTTCGGTTGTTTTGCCTTAGTTTATGGTAGGTACATTTATTTCAATCACCTTATAAACAAGAATTAAAAAGCATCAAAGTAGTTCCATTCCGTTTCCCTCAACCGGAATGCAGCTGAGCATGCAATAAACCACAGTATTAGCAAGAATAATGCAAGTGGTACGGGTAAATCGAACACCTTGAATCAAAGAGTGCGCTAGTTTTAGCATTATTTAATTTGGTAAAGACATGCGCATTCAAAATGCGTATATGCACATTTAATCTTCTGCATGTAATTTAAAAATGCTTAATATATAATACTTTGTATTTCGTAATGAAACTAATTCACATTCAAGTTTCCACATACATATGAGAAGTCCAAAATGAGGTTAAGTGCAAAATTTAAATCTTCAATCACTGTGTGATCACATTCGTCTAAATGTAAAGCAACCATAATCGCCTTTCGTGATAATGTTCAATTGTTTTATTCATTGAAAATTATAGAATTTGAAAAAATCGCCTTAGATGAAATTTTGAAAAATAATTTTCTCAGTCCTTTCTTCCCATTTCAATATACAGTTTGTTTTGTAGAATCAGCCAATAGAATTCATAACTAGGATTAGTTAACAAATAATTTATAAATTTTAATTAATTAAATAATTTACTTCTTTGATTTTAGTTAATAAACGAATTATATCTATTGCTTAATATTTGAGGATTAGTTTACAAATAACTTATGAATTTAAATTAATTGAATAATTTACTTTTTTAATTTTAGTCAATAAACTAATTATATCTATTGCTTATTATTTGTTTATCAATTTACGAAAGACGCGACCAGAAAAGCATTAACAGTGTTTTAAAAGTACGTACATCTCGTTTTTCCTCTTCCTGTTTTTCCCTGAAATATTAACTACTCCAACTGCTTTTACGACCAATGCGGATAGCATAGAAAAGCCGGTAGGCGTATTTTTTGATCAAAAACCATGGATACTTAAGACCAACGGTCAGTAGCTTCCCCAAATCTTGCAAGACAGTCAAAACCAAAGGAACACCAACTAAGGTGTATATTATTGTGACGACACGACCACAGGTAGTACGGGGCGAAACGTATCCGTATCCTTGAAAAACAATGTTAGTTCGTATATGATTTTTGGTTTGCTTTATAAACTTTTCTCGTGGGAAAATCTATGGAGGCAAAAAGCGCTCAGGAAAACTAAAATATAAAATAAGTTAAAAATCAGATATAAATTTTAAAACATGCGAGTTTTGACTTATTGCAAATTATAGGAGATATCATCCTGCACGTAGTACTTTTCAGACTGCTTCAAGTATTTGCGCGTCTAAACTCCCAGAATGAAAAATTGGAGAATTTCCTGGGGAGAGTAAGGCAAAGTGATAGTCAAAATGGATTGAATCAAAAATTTTCTGCAAAGATGTATGAAATTGGCCTGGGTCACGTTTCTATAGAGTGTGACTTAAGCCAGACTTAAACCTATACATGATAAATATAGAAAGTGTTCAATTTTGATGTCGAAGGTTTCAACATTGTCGGTGGTTTAAGCCTGGTTTAAGCCTGTGTTTATGGAAACCGGCTTAAGCCAGGCTTAAACCTGACCGCATATCTTTAAATATTGAATCCTGGGTTGAGACAGGCTTAAGCTTCAATATATAGAAACCGGGCCCAGAAGTTTTGTATTAGCATAGTCGCATGCTGTCTTAGCATTCATACCAGTTGCTGCGGCAATTTTGGCTCAGGAAACTTCTCTGGCTGACTTGCTAGACCGGTCATGGTGCATTTAAGGGTGTCATCAAAAATAATATGACATCTTCGTAAATAACGGATCAAAGCAATATTATTACAGATGACGTGATTTAAGGGCGGCTGAAACTACTGCATAATAGATTTCCTAAGCTAATACGCTATATAGTTGGAAAAATAATCCCTCGGAATATGAAGGATTAAATACGCTTAGAATGATGATATGTCATCAATGACGTGCAGGAAGTGAAAACATCAAAAAATTAGAAAATTTTGCAAAATAATCCAAAATCTGAAGCAGTATTAGTACCGCGGCATTTATAAATATCCTTTAGGTCGATGCACGCATAAGCTTATAAAAATTATCAACTCAGATGTAGGTCAACGCTTGGAGCTAAGCCTATTTAGAAAATCTAAGGCATTTTGATGTTGGCATAATTTTTTCGCCTCCTCGCACTTTTCGTGGATTCCTGATGCTCCATTCACACCATTTTGACACATCAATATATTTCATGAAATTATTCAATAGACAAACTTTTACTAAGCGTGTTTTTTATGAATCTGGCATTATCTCTATTTATCTTTCTTTTTCAATCAACATATCTTAAACAGCTTTTAGAGGACAAGAGGCCAAAGACAGGCACTTCATTTCAAAATCCAATTAATATTTAGCAGTGAAACTGAATGCAAAAACGTATCCAGCGTTTCAAGCAAAAAAGGTAAAAACTAAATTCTAAAAACGCTCGGATTACGGTAGTCCAGGAATTTCAGAGCGCATAAGTTGACAACATTACGGTAAATGGCTATTTTTTTGTTCCTTGCGCACAGCCTGGCCACAAAAATGAGATTGTTGCTTTTGCCATGACCGATGTTTGAAATACCAGAAGAAGGCGAGCCCAGTAATAGGCAGCAATGAATTAGCATGTTTATGTGTTATGAATATGGTAGCCTCGATTGTGTGGGCGAAAATTTCAAGATCAAATTATTGACCTATTATTGAGCAAACATTAAGGGGAAGTCTGAGATCCAAAAATGATCATATGTTTATTCATGCTGACCAGCTAGTCAAGACAAGACATAAAAGCAAGATTAGTTTCGGAAATTCTAGATCTACCCAGAATAATGCAAAAGAAACGATTTTCTGATAAAAATAACGCTAAATTTACCCTGTAAATTTGTGACATTTGGAATTTGTAAATATCTAATTAAGGCATTTTTACGCTTCATTTTAGCTCGATTAGCTATTCAGCTACCAACCCAAAAGAGGCTGACGTTTAATCGGCCTTGCTCTGCACCTATGGTAAGACTATAGATGCACAGCAGCATAGCCGATGGGGGAAGTGAGCCGGTTTGGAGGGGTCGAGAATCGAGTTTTTGAGCCAAAATGACCTGCGCGAAGAAAGCTTTAAAACTATATTATGACAGTTATGATCAGTTTTAAAAACTTTCAAATACATTTTTTCTATTCTGAGAGGTCTCTAGACCCCCAACCCCCCACGTGCATGACCTTGCCCTGTGCACTCGGATGGACGCTAATACACTCGCAGTGTAGACATGTAGGTACGTAGCATAACTTGTTAATTCCAATTTATAACATGCATATGAGTAATAAGAATTTATATTGATACTTAAAAGTATCCTAATACACACGTTTAGCGATTGACCAAGATTACTGAGCTTACCGATGGTTCTGAACATCCAGCGATCATCCTCCAAATTCTTCTTTTTCTTATTCAAAATCTACTAGCGTAATTATTACTACTTATTTTTCTGGCGTTTTTCATTCTGATGCAACTTAATAAAAATAGCTGAAAGTAAAATACTTTATTTATGTGCTTTGAACAGAGGAGAAAAGGCCGCCACGTTCCGTATTTAGCATTTTTTGAACGAATCTTAAAAAAGCCTCCTGGCAGTTAAAACAATAAAACAAATGCTTTCTGTGCATCTCAGTTGGAACTTTTCTTCGAGAGAATAACTCGGAAAGTCAAAATGAAGTTATAAAATTATGCGAAACACGCCAATATAAAAAATTTAAAATGCAATCAGCTGGAATGAAAAAATAGGCATGGCTTTGAAGAATTTTCGAAAATTGTAAGCTGGCATATTATGGTAAGCGCATTTGATTTCATCCATAAATGCCATTTTCGATTACTGGCAATAAGGATTCCTGAAAGCCAAGCCCTAATTTATCTAAAACAGACTTTAATAAGCCGGTCTCCTTGATCGAATCGTAAATTTAATATGATTTCTGTTGATTGAACACAATCCGATAGAAGGGTCAGACAGAAATCAAAGAAGGTCCCGTATCTGTTTGGCCTGAAAACAGTCAACGTGCGATTAATTATGGGTTGGTGCTAAGCTTCTCAGACCTCCCTTGTCTCCTTATTTTTCTCGTACCGAATGTTATCCGGTGTAAGAAAACACTCAAATTCTTATACTCGCGCTTGACATCGGAAGAATTTGGAGAAAAATGTCTCTTGGCCATAGCCAATCCTTTACGTATAAACTGATATTGCAAAAGGCACTGAATTGACGTAGTTCCATTCGTTATTTGAGAGATTCGACTTCAAAATCAATTCGTATTTCTTTAAGCGTTTTCCTAGTAGACGTCGAACTTGCGCCGAAACTTTATTCATAGCGAATAAATAATAACTAGCAAAGAAAAATGCTCCGATGGAACAAAAAGGGGAATATACTTGGGATTGAGAATTATCGAGGATGTAAAAGGAGGGGACTAGGAAAAATCTCCCTATGTTATATGCCAAAAATCGCAAAATATGTAAAAAACCAGACTTTCTCTAAACAATGCAAAAAATCTAAGTATATTCTGCGGCCTTTGAAAAATGTAAAAGTTTAGTAAACAATTGTTGTAGACATGTGTAAAAGAGTATCTACATATGGTCTGTTGCACGTCAGCTTCCGTTTTTCCTTACTGCTTTGAACCAACAATATCATCGATTGTCTTGAATGCATCGATATGTACTATTTCATTCAATTCGCTTAGCTACTGCATTGCTAATTCGCTGCTTTTTTCAATCAATTTTTTAGTGAATAGTTTATTTCTATTGGGAGGCCGCAGAATATACTTAGATTTTTTGCATTGTTTAGAGAAAGTCTGGTTATTAACATATTTTGCGATTTTTGGCATATAACATAGGGAGATTTTTCCTAGTCCCCTCCTTTTACATGCTCGATAATTCACAATCCCAAGTATATTCCCCTTTTTTGTTCCATCGGAGCATTTTTCATTGCTAGTACCCCTACTTTTAATTAGCAAGATTTGGAAATACAATACTAGATTTCATTTACTGTGCGGTTCTTCTAATAATTGAATGGTTTAAACTTTACAAAACTACTAGTTGTAGAAGAGACAAACATTCTGATTAGTAATTCTCATGTTACGTAGAACATTCTGTAAAGAAAAATGCTTCCAAAACTTTCTAGAGCTAAACTTAATTTACATTTTAAACTTTACACAAGAGTGTAAAGCATTCTAGTGGAATTAATACTTTCGATATTGCTCTGATATAACGATCACATTTATTAAGAAACGAAACCTCTATAATGTTCTAAGAACAAATTAACATTAGGTGTTAATCAATTTACACTACTCTTCATGCGCCCCTAGCAGACGTATCACATCTGTTTCCATATATATTTCACGACTTTAGGGAAAAAATAAGTTACCGTGAGGCTCTAGAATGGAGCTTATTATATAGTGTAAACTTTGAACTAGCAACGAGTGTAAAGAAGATTTTAGTCGGATTTGTAAATTCGATATTACTCGGATATAACGATCAACATTCATGAAAAAATACATCTCCATAACGGTTTAAGGACAAATAGACACTGATGTAAACCACTTTACATCACTGTTGAGTGTAAACAAACACGCCCAGCTGACGTCCTATATTTCATTCCCTGTAAATTTTTAGATCTCAGGAAAAATTTCGGTTTTTGCAATGCTCTAGAACAAAGGCTAACATGCAGTGTAAACTTTACACAACTGCCTAGTGTAGAAAGGATTTTATTTCGATTTGTAAATCTGATATTACTCGGATATTATTACCAACATTTATGAAAAAATTGCATGTCTACAATGGTCTGAGGACAAATAAACAATGAGTGTAAACTACTTTACATCACTGTTGGATGTAAACAAACGCGCCTACGTGACGTCTCACATTTGATTCTTTGAAAATTTCTAGACTCCAGGAAATATTACGTTTCTGGAATGCTCAAAAACGAAGATAAATACATATGTAGTGTAAACTTCATGTGGACACCTAGTGTAAAGAAGATTTTGGTCAGATTCGTAATTTCGATATTGTTCCGATATAACGATTGATATTTATGAAAAAAATTAAGTCTCCATAATGTTCTACGGGCAAACTAACAATAGGTGTAAACCACTTTACAACACTGTAGAGTGTAAACATATGCGCCAGACTGGCATATCAAATTTGGTTCCTGGTCCATTTCTAGACTTGATAAACGTGTCCCTGACTCGTAACCGGAGAAGCAGGCAGAAAAAACAAGACAGAAACGCATTTTGAACACCAAATTTTTGACTTTACACTCGCTAAATATTAATGTATAGACAATTTGCTTTGACATGCACCCGATATAAAGCCCTTTATTTTTATTCTATTAGACTTATCCCGACTTCTGGACGGAGAAAGTGGCGAACAAAAAACGCAACAAAAACGTATTTTCCATCATTTAGAACACTGTAAACTTTAAATTCCGTACCGAACTCCCCATTGAGTTTAAAGAAATTCGGTTTGGTACAATTTGTAGCTTTTAAATCGTAGTACATTCCTGTGTGCCAAAATTCTGTTGCAAAAATTATTTGGTATGATTTATTAATCAAACTTCGGAAAAAACGTGTTTTTTCGCCCATTTTTTACCTCTGATTTCGAACTTTACACCCCCATAAATAACTCAATATTGCGTTTTTTTAAATGCGGTTTGCTGCGATGTGTAGCCCCTGAGAGGCACTTAATTAATGCTGTCTTCAATTTACACTGACTCATAAGCGGAGAAATTCGGCGGAGAAATCTTACTTAAAATCCGTTTTTTACACCATCCACTAGAGTGTAAACTTTAAACCCCAGGATCTAACTCACCATAGAGCGTAGAAGACTTTGCTTATATGCAGAATGTAGCCCTTGATCCGCTCTACATTTCTGTCAGAAAACATTTTAAAAAACTCATAACCGGAGTTAGTATCAGACATAAGCAGGTTGAAAACTCGACCAAAAAGTGCTTTTTCACCCCCAGATTTTCGCACTCTTTACACTGCCATTCGAGAACTAATGCGAATTTTGAAAAACAAAAAATGCTGTTCTGTAGAATCCATCCCTCTATAATCCTTTGCTTTTCAATTGTTCGAGTCATCAATACTCAGTTGTCCACATGCCGTGACGAAAAGGTCCCAAAATTTGTCCTATGTATAATGTTACACGAAAACTTTATACCTTCTTTACACAGTCAGTTTTGAGTTTCAAGAAAAACAAAAAAACGGGGGCAGCGAATTTTTTATTATCTTTCTTTTAAAAAACACCGCACCTTCCAGAAGTGTCCCGTTATAGCTGTAGGGGAGTGCACAGGTGTTAGGGGTACCCAAGTATATTATAGGTACGCGCTAACGCGCTACCTAAGATTAGTGTTATTTAGCAGCTCGATGCTTAGGGACTAGACTGCGCCCATTCTATGTTCAATGGTTGTATGCTGCATGAATCTGTTATATTCAACTTGGGCAGGTTTCTCTATAATGTAGAAGAGAGTGGCTCCAATAGCGGTGTAGACAATAAGGCATGCGATCAAGCAGACATGCTTCAAGCCGTAATCGTGATAAAGCTTTTTCAACAAATTTGAACAATTTAAGTCCTTCGGTGGTTTGCAGACTTCGTACTCGCCAAACTTTTGATTCAATAATTCATCGGCAGCATCAGCCATGATTGGCCTCAGTTTATAATTGCTCCAAAATTATACAGAAAATGAGTTGTAAAGTTCAGCTGAAAAAAATTAGGAAATTGGCGTAGGTATCTGTTTGCACGACTAACTAATCAAAAAAGTATAGACTACAAAGTAAAGCATTGTGGAAAAAGCCAGCAGATTGTATTAAGAAAATTATCTATTACTTAAATCTTGATTTTTGTCTAGTGCAGGATTGCGAATTGAAGTTTGGATTCATGATAAGCATAAAAAGTCACAAGCATCCACATAACCACGCGTAAGACCGTTCCTCCATTGCATGTCTATCAAGTTATCCTTTATTTGAACAAAACCGCTTGCTGGAGGTACTTTAAGCAGTAGGTACATACGAGTAAGCACTTAGCGCAGCAAGGCTGCGCTTAACTAGCTTGCTCTTGGATTCCACCTCATTCTCCTAAGTAACAGCAACAAAGCAATAAGCTTCTGATTCAATTGTAGTCAAACGGTATGGAACATCAAGAATCGAATCACTTTTTTTGTACAAGGCATGCAGTACGTTTTCATTCCAGCTTGATAAACATAGAACTGTCCCAAACTTTTCTGTCATGCGAGTTTTCCAAATTGAAAAATGCTCTTTTGTGAGCCAATGCGCCTAAGTAGCTACTTCATTGGAAAAAAGACAGGGGAAAGCTTCGAAAGAATACGATCTAATCTAATGCAGAATGTCACATTCGTGCTTCACAAAGTAGATCATCTTTGAAAATGCTGAAAACAAGCTATACATTTCCAGTTTTCTTTGACATCACGTGCTCGTTTGAAAAATTCTCAATAAGAGTCTATAGTCTGTTTCACATAAGTTTGTGCATAACTTTTAAAAATTATCTCCGACAAGGAGTTGACAGACCGCCATAATACCATCGGTCTGATATATAATTATCATAATCTGTTGGCTGTGTCGAAAAAATTCTTAAAATTTATGCCCAAACTTATGTAAAACAGACTATAAGTCATTAATGAACTTAGCTCAGAACCCGCCAAATGCAGCAAAAGCGCACACAAGAGTACGCGCACACTTGTATATTTATTTCAGCATCTATAATTATGTTCATAGTATTATTCTCATTATTAGTATTAATATTTTATTCTTACTTTTATTATTTTTATTATGATTATGCAAAATAAGCATATTCGGATGTGGATACGTTTTAAATAATGAAAGTTTCATTTGTCAGAAACGGACGTTCTAAATGAACGCACTGTGATAATACATGCTTTGTGATACTAAATTTCTTTCTTTTTAATCTAATTTTACGCATATCAAAACGTCCTATGAACATTAATGTCAAAGCTGACCATAAATTTACTTCTAACAAACATCCGAATCATCGTGCACTACAACAAAAATATGCGTAAGCGACATAATAATTTAGAGAATAATAAGCCAGTTCAATGGTTTTTTATAGCTAAACAGATGAACAAATAAATACATCAACATAACACGACATTGATGAGAGAAAAGCAATATTTCAATCGAATCATTCAACACGCCTAAGCTATGGATAGCGGATCTAATCCCATGACCTTCTGTCCATTCCATCGGCTGACTGCATAATGCAAAATGCTAATAGTTGCCAATGCCTTACCTACCACACTTATTGGAGTGACGTAGGCCATATTCTGCAGAAGCCATTGACCATACGATGCCATCAAATACTTTGAGTGCCTTGCCACTGCATAACTTTCGGGCGTTAATTTGCATAAGAGCACGTATTTTGTTAGAACCATGAGAGAGACGAATACGCAAGTCACGACTATCATGACCTGAAAGTAAAAACCGATTTAAGCGAACATTGACCGGCTTGGCAATCAGTGGCGGATCTGGGATTTCTCAAAATGGTGGGTGGGGGCGTGGACCCAACTTTTCCAAACACAGTCCAAAACAGGACCAAAAATTAGCTCTTAACGTGCAAAGCGTTTTTTCGTTGTTTTACGTCGTCTACTTTTATTTTAATTCGATTTTGGCAATATTTTTCAGAAAATTTTTTAAATTTTTGACAATTTTAAGCAAATGAAATCATTAAGCAAAGCGCAGGAAAATTTGTGAAAGTCAGGTGGAAAGACGTTTAGAAGCTTAAATCACTGAGAGTACAACGACCTTTGATGTCGCAAAACGAAAAAGTTACAAACTAAAACAACTGTCAATACAAACTAGAAATAAACATCAGCAATTATTTAAAAAACACGCAGAAAGACAGCAATATCATGCATTAGACCGCTTCCTAAAGATCAACAAAGCAGAGACAATCGCTAAATAAGAAGCTTTTTCGCGACTTTTAGAAATTAAAAGAGCTTAATGACGAAATTGAAAAGATAAAGCTTCTCGCCTAGCGTAACGTACCACTTTATATCAAGTTCAGAGTCGTTTTCTTGTCGTTTTTATTTATCGTAATTCTCTCCCGCAAACATGATTTTACTCACGTAGTATTTTATTCTGCGACAAATAAAAAGAAAAGTTTTTTGATTTCTACAAAATCAGGTGTAATTTTTGCAAATTACGCCGTTCGGCTAATTAAATTCAGCGAACGGATAAGGTCCTAAATGACTAAAACGCGTATAAACGATTTAGCTAATTAGAAAAAAATTCCCGTCTTTATTGTTGTTTACACTATAGCAGTCAGTCCTGCCTATCATACCTTCACAACAGTTGCATTGTAAGCACCAGTTCTAATATAAATTCAAATTATATTAATTATTCAATTATCACAAATTGCCGAAAGCATTTTTGACTTTAAGCTATAATGACATTCCGAATACTTCAGAGTTGAACTAATATTGCTTCCGCTACTTATTGAAATAACTTTTAATAGATTAGAATTGAGTAAGGATCATTAAACGGTTGCTTCTCCTGAATGTACGGTATTCGAAGGCCCGCGGGCTCGTTGAACCAAAACAATAATAGACCTATCAAAAAAATCGCTTAATTCATTGCATTCTAAGACTTGCTGAAATGAATGTCGGCAGACTGAGTGGGACAACTGTATCCTTGAATCTATAACAAAAACTACCGGTAGACACCTAGTGAAAAAATTACGCTAGATCCACCGCATCAATAGGCATATCAATTAATTTCACTGTTCATTACACTCCAAACACAGTGACAGCATAGGTGGGCAGCACCGAAATTCTGAGGGGTGAAAAATTTCTGGGGGGGGGTGGGAAAAAATTTTTAAAGGTCAAAAAATTGTCTTAATAACGGTTGTATGGCGAAAAAAGACCATTTTTCGACGTTTCTCGTCGAGCACTATCCAATGGCATCAAAAAATTGCTAAAAAAGCAACAAAAATTTTCCTGGGGGGGTATTTTGATTTCTGGGGGGGGGTATTTCAACTTCTGGGGGTGCATACCCCCAACCCCCACGCCCATGTGTGAGTGACAGTCACGCGCGCAAAAAAATCCTGATCGACCCGAAAAGTCTCGATGTCAATGGCACCTATGATAGCACTTTTGATATAACTATAACTTAAAATTACAAATAAAATAATTAAAAAAATTATTTTTTATCGATGTCAAACTTTGCAGCTCATTGAGGTTATCCATAAAGTGTCCTACTTTTCTTCAATTTATGGCTTTTACATCTGGTAATATTTTTCAATTTCTGGTACATTGACTTCACAATGTCCAAAATTATAGAAAAAACCTGATCTGAAAGTCGAAACTCGATAAAAGTCTCAAATCAAAGCGGAGGTTTTCGCTTAATCTATTAGCTAAATATTTCATTAACTCACGACTACTCAATAACTCGCTGTTTTAAAAAATACAATTTTTCATTCATTAAGAGAAGATTTTCATGACTTAAGCTTTTCCACGTTTCTTGCGACGCCTGCTAAGCTATCAAGCCGCTACATATATTAAAGATCTTTAAAAATAAATCAATATACTCAGAAAATTTATATGTTGAGAATAAATAAAACTTGAAAACTGATCATAAAGTCAATGAACAGAAATCATTTATTTTCAGTGAATTAATTTCTTACATAATCAATGGCTTCCAACGTCGAAAGTGTGTCTTGTCGATCATGATTAAATGCGTCTGAAGTGATGAACAAGGCGAACGGGCTGATAACGACGGAAGTGTAGCCGCACACATATAAGCACAACATCTGAGGACTAATGTTGTGTTTTTGAGCTATTTCAAAACATAGCTTAAAAAATATACAGAGTATAAGCTAAGGAATATTTCAGCACTAAAATTACGATGCACATTATATATCGAACAAAACATGTCTTGTATACAAATGAGCATTGCTGTTGTACGTGATTAATCCTGGGGTGGCGATAATTTTCTAAAAATAATTTAATAATAATAATAATATTTAATAACTTCTGTTACAAATAAGAATAAAACCCTTACAAATGTTTATCTGAATTTTTTTATCTTCACTACTCAATATCATTATCGGCTAAATTTATCAGCAGGAAGTGTTTTTATTGATGATTTCGCATACCCAATTCAAAAAGTATAAATTATGAATTGTTCTATCCTAAAACTTTAGTTCAGGCTGTTTTTTACTTGCATCTTTAGATTTATCATTAAAATGCAGCTATATTATATTCTAACAATAATGTCACAATCACAATGGTCCCCTGACAATAGATGCACAGCATGTTGGTCTGAGAGGTCAGCCTGGGTTGGCACGCTTCGCACTTTTCGTCTTTACTAAATCATGTTTAGTTGCCACGCAGTCATTGGTACTGTCCGATTTTGATTTGAAAATGTCGAGCTTGTTAATAACTTTCCAAAAATGTATTGCACATGCTTTAATTTTGCTTTTGGGCAGGAGAAAATTAGAAAAGACGATAATAGGGAGCCGAAAACGACCATATATAGTCTTTGTACTTTTCTCGTCCTAGGAGCAAAATTATAGCTCAGTAATACATTTTTGGAAAGCTATTAATGTGCTCAACATTTCTAAATTAAAATCAGAGTTTCCTTTGACTAAGAGCCAGATAAATGTGATTCAATGAAAGACGATAATTCCGTCGTTCCAGCCTTAGGTCAGCCGATCTATGAGATCAGTCAGAGAGCTTTTTCAGAGCCAAATTGTCTCGAGACTGGTGTTGATGCTGAAATAGCGCAAAACCTATAGCAATCTAAAATTTCTGGTCAATTTCAAGTATTTTTGCTAAAAGGTTTTTGATTTTAATCCATTTAGGCCTTTGTCATATTCTCCAAAACATTTTCTAATCTTTCACAGTCGGGTCCCGCGAGTGAGCCGTTACAGCAGATATTCTTATCTGTCTAGCGCTCTAAGAGTAAATGATAATTTATTTGCAAAAACAGACATTTTTTATTAAAGCAAAGATTGAATATTAAGTCGCGCAGAATAGAAGTAGGTAAAACTGCTGAACACAATCCTTTTTTCCTCTGTTGCAGAATAAGACTGATAGTGGTTCAGAGTCTGTCAGTTTTTGGCTTTCACATCTTATTTGGTAATTATTTTTAATATTATGCCATGAAAGAGCATAACAGTAATGTCACTTGATATACTCCAGAATATTATCATCCTTATTGTTCAGGGTATTAGAAAATTGTTTAAGCTTCATCTAATACTTTTTGGAAAATTGCAAAATTAGTAGAGCACCTCTTGAACACTCACCATGAAATGCAATCCTGTCGAAACTATAATGACGGGCCATGCAAGATATACCGCGTAATTCAAAAATAAGAGAGGCTCCATCCAAGCCACGGAGCTGCTTACGGCAATCAGGACCTGTAGGATTTGGAGTGAAAATTAAGATAAACTAAATTGAGGGATAGTTATAGTTTTTGACATATTCGAGTGCAATGAAGTATGCCGATTTAAGCCGATTTAAGGATTTAAATTTAAGTTTAAATTTAAATAAAATCTTACATCGTTAAATTTAAGATTATAAGCGTATTCATATGCTCTAGTCTGTTCCATTCCAGAAGGCCCATTTTTCCTGTCGGCTTATCGTTCTTTTTAGTGTATCGGCCTGAGATACTGTTTTAACGACTTCTTCTCTTAAGATTTGTGGTTTCAAGTTGATTTCTACTCTTCTTCTTGATGTTAAGCGCCTTTCTTAGAGTTGACATATCGAGTAATTTGCCTTGGCAACCTAAAGCCTAATAAATTCTACTAATGTACTGAAAATTTTTAAGATGAATTAAGCAATTTGAAATGTAGCTGACTACAGATTTATAATCTAGATCCATCCCTATGACATTACAAGTTGTTATAGTCCGTTCACGCCAGTTTGGACATAACCTTCAAGAACAATTACCAAAAACAATAATCAGAAAAAATGCGATTATTCCATTGACCTGATATGCCCATTATTTTCCCAATCTGCCGGCTTGCTACATAAAATTTTTTAAAATTTACTTACAAACTCAGGTGAAACAGATAAGTAGATAATAAATTATGTGAAAGATAACAGATAATATGAAATATAGATAAACAGATAATAAAAAGATAAATACATGTATCTTGTAATAAGCAAAAGACGGCAGAAGAGTACAATCAGAATAAGTGATTACGTAACTTACGTAACTAAATTAGAAAAAAATTAGTTTTATAATAAACCGAAACAAAAATCGCTGCCTTTGCGTGTATTAGGAACATTGTAAAAGAATGTGGAGTCCAGAACATGCAAATAAACGGAAGATTGAAAATCCGACAAATAATTTTACAGCGATATCTCAAATACCAGAAATTAAGTCTCTTAACTAATAGCTGTTCTCACGTGATTGAATAAAACGATAAAATACAATAGCATAAAAAAATAAAACAAAACCTTGAACTATCTTTATGTCTGATAGCCACGTGCAACGAAAAATTTTGTGCGAAGTACCTATTCTGGATAAAGACAAAGTATTCATTCATTCGTCGACTTTTCAAGTTTGTTTACCGTGCTCTCATAATACCAGCTGTCGTCCGAATTTTTTAAAATGAAGACAATCTAACAAGAAATCACTTTTTGTCAAGGTTGTTTTTCGGTCCGATTTTTTCCGTCCTTATGAAGTTGGCATATTTAACACGCGACGGATTAAGTTAAGTGCCTTAGGTTTCGAAAATGAGGCAAATAGAGGTAAAATAAACGAAAACTTACAATAAGAGTGGAAAGCAGGAAAACTGGGCAACAATATTAAAATTTTGGGGAATAAATAAATGACGAAAGAAATGAATGACGAGTTAAATTTGAATTTTTACAAAGATCTCTACTATAAAAAAGCGAAACATACATACGCATACTTTTGTTTTTTTCTAGGATTGCCTGGATTTTCAACTCAAAATTTGAATCACTGTAACCAGATCATAGAAATTGAGGTACAAACAAAAAACAGAAACCTCCACAAATAAAATAACAAGCCTTCTTATAAAATGATGCACTTAAATGATTGCATTCCACGACCAGACATGCACACAATGCGATTTCTTAAGTGAGGGGTTGAAATTTTAAAGTGCCTTTTTAGTGCTCAAATATGGTACGGGTCAAAGGCATCGTTTGTCGGCGTTTCTGACAATGCTCTATCTTTTTATGGCATAAAAACATAAAGAGATTTCGAATTTCGAAAAAAAATTAAAAAAAATCGAACAAAGTGAACAGAATATAATCAAAACATGAGTCCATGGCGCGAAGCGCCGATTGACACTTTCGAGCAAATAGATTGCCAAAAATGCTTAAAAAGCACCTTTTCCACGAACTTTTTAAGAAACTTTTAGAAATTTACGAAAATCGCGAATTCTGAGGGGGTGAAACCCAGCCCAAAACCCCCCGAGATCACGTATGTCCACGACTGCAAAACGAAATGCTATTTTGGACATTTTTAGAATTTGATACGAATGGTCAACGGGTAAGAAATTTCTCACCAACAAAGTTATGCGCTTGCCGTTGCTGTCGCTGAACGAGTAGAATTTAGAGTCGATAAAGCGATGAGCCAATAATAACACAAATAACGTTACGGCAAAATCAGTAACTCTTATCGAATGGACGGCTCCATCTGAGCCGCCCATGTGAATGGCGCAAGTTGCTATGCTGATCGCAGCTTCGCTTAGCACCAAAGGCCACAAAAGTTTCGCCGAAGAAGCGATTGGTTGCCAATTCATCAATTTAACCGAGCACAGGAGGGTCAATGCCAAAAACGTGATTAGATAGTGGCAAAAATGCATGGCCCAAAAGCTGAGGCCCAGCAAATAGTATAAGGATTTGTGAACCTGAGAACAAGCCAGCGACGCTACCACATTCGCAGCCCAAATTATCATGATTTCCAATCGAGAAGGTTCGGCAAACATGATTGATTCTCTCTTAATCAGCTTAAACCGATCAAATGCTAACAAACAGTAAATCTACGAAAAGAAACCTATCGGAATAGTAACCGCGTACCAGATACGCAACATTTGTCACGCAACCCAAAATTAATTTTCTGATAGATCTATGCATATTTTCTGCGCGCATTTCCATATAGTGCTTAGGTATGTGAATCATTGCACACCTTGACCCATTGAACACGTTACTGATAAAATGACAGAGCATCTAACATAACGAGTGAATAGACTTGCGCAATAAATGTAGGTAGTTGGCCTTGGTTGTACTGGTCTTTTTTGTACTTTAATGTTGGCTAACCGGATTTTCCAATTTATTTGTACCAACCTCGCTTTACGAGGTTTCTGATTGACAGCACGATAACCATTTTTATTTTTCGCTAAAGTAAAATGAACATCCGCTTTTCAAGCTGAAAAAAGGGGAAATTTTATCGGAAAATTGAAGCGAAATGGAGGCCTTAAATGGATGAAAATTGAAAAGTCTCTATAAAATTGATTTAAATTGACCAGAAACTGTCTAATAACGAAGTTTTAAGGCTATTTTAACGTTTATACCAGTTTTTGAGGTCATCCCAAAGAACTCAACTTCAGACCCCTCAGACCAACTGACCTCCACCCATAGATCTGTCATGCTGTGCATCTTTGGTCAACACTCTGCAGATGACCAAATCTGATCAGGGAAAATGGTAAAATGGTTAGCTAGCTAGTACATACGTATTTTTGAGTTCAATCCATTATGATATGTGACTGGCAAGTTAATAACTTTTTTTACTGCAGCATGTGTATGATTCGTTTGACCCTAGCCTCATCCCTGTCAAGGAGTCAGTCGTGGATAAAGAAAGCATATTTTTAACGTTTTTTTAATTTATCAAACGTTCTCATAAAATCCCGATATTCCGCACTTATTTAATTTTTTTATTTGAATCGGTAAGACAGAATCGTTGACTTGCGCTGTCCTGCGTGATACAAAAAGATAAAATTTTAGCCAGTCTAAATCAATTGTCTGCGCCCTCGCAGTGGCTTTTGATTTTTCATGCCCTTGCTTTTCATTCCAACAAGCTCAAATATGCAGAATGAGCTTTAAGCTAAATATAACTCTGATAATAAGATTACTTCAAATGAAAACAGGCAACATTAGTGCACGAATTATTTGTTGGTTTCAGAGGAATTAATCGCTTGGAAGTCTACTTCCATTTTTTACCGCTTAAACTGCCCAAACCCCGCGCTCTTGCGAGCAAATGATATTTCATCAGATTCAATTACGTGCACCTATAACTTGAATAGATTCCTAACGAACTGCCAATTTAATACACTTCGATTTAGCTTAAAATGCAGTATGTTTCAGCTTCCTGGTGCAAATGGTCGCCGGAAACCTCGCTGCATAAATTTTCGTTTTTTTAAATGAAAAGATCGTTTTAAACAGACAGATGGCTGGTAGATATTTTACTTACCTTAATAAATATTTATTTGCTGGCATTTCATTCCAAGATGACGTATATGGCTTGTTCATTGATTCTAAATGTTTAAAATAACGATATAGTACGAATTTGAAATCAGACTTGTTAATATTCCTAACCACACCTGGGCGTGGGGGGTAGGGGGTATGCACCCCTTCCCCCAGGAAACCAAAATACCCCTCCCAGAATTCAATTTTTGAAATTTTTTGTTTTTTTTCGCAATTTTTTTAAGCTAATGGAGAGTGCTCGATGAGAAACGTCGAAAAACGGTTGTTTTTTCGCCATACCACCATTTTTAAGGCCCTTTTTTGATCTCTGAAAAATCTTGCACCCCCCTCAAAATTTTGATGCCGCTCACCTACGGTCCTAACCTTCCAGAAATCCGAATATCCATCCCAAAAAAAACGATATATCCTTCCCCATATTCAATTCTTGAAATTTTGTTTGGTTTTTTTCGCAATTTTTTGATGCCAATGGATAGTGAAACGTTGAAAAATGGTGTTTTTTCGCCATATCATCATTTTTAAGACCGCTTTTTGACCTTCGAAAAATCCCACCACCCCCCTTCCCCCGAATTTTGGTGCTGCCAACTTATGGTCTCAACAACTAGAGAGACGAACCATTCAAAGTCGAAAAACTTTTTTAATTTTCGGCTGTTTTCTATTGATTAATAACGGGATTTATTAAATTTTTAGCCTCACATAAGTTATTTGCGAATTTCTAGTCGCTTTAAAATTGAATGCTAATATGTCGATATAAAATCCGAATACTAATGTGCCGTTCAATATTCAAAACAACATATAATCTAAAAAGGTGAATCAACACGATTTGATTAGAAGCTCTGGAAATTTATGCGCGAAATATTACAGATTAATAATTACTTTGCTTATTTTTTCGTCGATCGGTCAACTAGTCTTTTTTGTAAGCCCTATTAAGGCAACTTTTTCTCATCCATTTCGAAACACAAGCAAACGTCTTAAAGATTAAATTTTAAACTTTTAGATTACTCCTTTTACGGCAGTGAACTGTGAAGAATAGAATGTACATAGAATAGACTTCATAATTAGCATGTATGATGAATGAAGAACGAAGAAAAGAATGAAGGAGAATGACTGAAGAAAAAACAATTAAGCCGCTACAACTATTGTTAGAAAATCTACTTCGAAATTCGTTAATGGGTACTGGTGTCTCGCGTATATTATTGAAGGACATCTTATATTTGGCAATCTGGCAATATATGACGCTGACAAGTAATGCCAAATATGCTGCGGGTGGGAGATTGGCTTCAAGTTACAAGGACAAGAACAAAGGCCGACGACTGGTTCTCAGCGACGATCCAGCCGAAGGCACTTTTCGTTGGGATTTACTGATAGTGAGCCATAAATCCTACGTAGCCACGGATGTGTTCCAGGAATTCGTGGATTCAGCCCGAAGCGCTCAGTTGGCCGGCGACAGAGGCTCAAGTCGAACCTATTATTTCGCGCCGGACGGCCAAGCGATTGATACTCAATTCTGGGCAAGTTATTCCAGCCAAATAGACTTGGGAGCATACGTGTGCTTGCGGGGAGGAGGGTTGAGGGGGAGGGGTGGTTTGACCCCCAGAATAGCTACTGACTCCCCTCCCCCCGCAAAATGACTTCGAACCCCCAGGTTGTCGATGTTTCGTAAAAATTGTGGGCTTTTTAAGCGTTTTTAGCTCATTTTTGGCATGAAAGTATCAAATTTTCGGTGCTTCGCGCCGTATACACTTTTTTGACCATATTTTGTTGAATTTTCTCGATTTTTTCAATTTTTTCGAACTTTCTTATGTTTTTATGTTTCTAGAAAGAGCTGGCATTGTCTGGTACCATCGTTTTTTAGCCCAAAAAAGGCACTTTTCGAAAAATTGTTCGGCCTGACTCCCCAGAATTTCTAAGCTGTATATGTATGCTTGGGGAGATGAACTCGGAAGATAAAAATTCTTCAATATCCTTTAGATTTGCGCTGTTCTACGTTTACGTCAATCTTTAGGTTATCGTTAGGTCCGTAAGCGGCTCCGTATTTTATTAAAAATTGATCTTTAGCCTGTCCGAAAAATTGATAAAGTTATGCGTCTAAGATTGGGACTGTCCATCCTGCAGAAACAAATGATTTTATAAGTTGTCAACAAATGCAAACTTCTGCTACCACCCCAGCTCATCGAGAATGAAGCTCCTCATTAAGTTGTTTGTAACTATGCGGTCATCACCATAAAAGCACGAGTATGGCTGATCTGGTGGGTCACCTGGTCTGGAGGAGATCAAAAATTAATTTTTCCCAAGTCAAAATGACCTAAAAAAAATTGTTTCGAATGCTAAAATAGTGTTAAAACTACGTTATTCCACAGTTTCTGGTAAATTTTAAGCACTTTTGAAATTTTTTTTAGACTTTTATCCATTTTTGGCCTTCGTTTTGTCTCATTTTCCCCCAAAGGATTTTCTATTTTCCATTTAGGGGTCTAGACCTTCCCAAACTCTCCCCACGCGCGTATCTGGTCATCAACACACAAGCACGTGGAGCTTTGAGGGACTAAACCGTAGATGAGCAGCAGGCTAGTTAAAAAAAGAAATAATAAAAAAATTTAAAAAAATATAAAATAAAAAAAATAAAAAAATAAAAAAAATTAAAAATTAATATAAATGTAAATACAAAAAATACCAAAAATACCAAGAATTCGATTCTGAGGGTCTTTCAATTTTAGGGGGTTCGCTGGATTGTCAGGGGAAAGTGGGTCAGAAAATTAGAATTTATATGCTCATGCATGGTATATACATTATATATATATCAAAGAAAAATGCTCCGATGGAACAAAAAAGGGAATATACTTGGGATTGTGAATTATCGAGCATGTAAAAGGAGGGGACTAGGAAAAATCTCCCTATGTTATATGCCAAAAATCGCAAAATATGTTAAAAATCAGACTTTCTCTAAACAATGCAAAAAATCGAAGTATATTCTGCGGTCTCTGAAAAAACGTATTATTTTAAAATAATTTTCTCTCATTGACATAATATCTTAAAAGCATATTACGTAATGCAACTTTTTGCAGACTTCATTCAACTTTGAGTTGCTTAATAATGTGACTGAAAGTGAAATGCTGTTAACAAATCATAATTAAGTTGTTCGTATTTCATTATTACTAAGCATGTCACTTAGCAGATACAGCCATTCTAAGTGTCAAAGTGCAAGCAATATTCAAATTACCAAAAAATTGATTGAAAAAAGCAGCGAATTTGCAATGCAGTAGCTAAGCGAATTGAATGAAATAGTACATATCGATGCATTCAAGACAATCGATGATATTGTTGGTTCAAAGCAGTAGGAAACACGGAAGCTGACGTGCAACAGACCTTATGTAGATACTCTTTTACACATGTCTACAACAATTGTTTACTAAACTTTTACATTTTTCAAAGGCCGCAGAATATACTTCGATTTTTTGCATTGTTTAGAGAAAGTCTGATTTTTAACATATTTTGCGATTTTTGGCATATAACATAGGGAGATTTTTCCTAGTCCCCTCCTTTTACATCCTCGATAATTCACAATCCCAAGTATATTCCCCTTTTTTGTTCCATCGGAGCATTTTTCTTTGCTAGTACCCTACTTTTAATTAGAAAGATTTGGAAATACAATACTAGATTTCATTTACTGTGCGGTTCTTCTAATAATTGAATGGTTTAAACTATACAAAGCTACTAGTTGTAGAAGAAACAAACATTCTGATTAGTAATTCTTATGTTACGTAGAACATCGTGTAAAGAAATATGCTTCCAAAACTTTCTAGAGCTAAACTTAATTTACATTTTAAACTTTACACAAGAGTGTAAAGAATTTTAGTGGGATTAATAATTTCGATATTGCTCTGATATAACGATCAGCATTTATTAAGAAATGAAACCTCTATAATGTTCTAAGAACAAATTAACATTAGGTGTTAATCACTTTACACTACTCTTCATGCGCCCCTAGCAGACGTATCACATCTGTTTCCATATATATTTTACGACTTTAGGGAAAAACATAAGTTACTGTGAGGCTCTAGAATGAAGCTTATTATATAGTGTAAACTTTACACTAGCAACGAGTGTAAAGAAGATTTTAGTCGGATTTGTAAATTCGATATTACTCGCATATTACGATCAACATTCTTGAAAAAATTACGTCTCCATAACGGTTTAATGACAAATAGACACAGATGTAAACCACTTTACATCACTGTTGAGTGTAAACAAACGCGCCCAGCTGACGTCCCTTATTTGATTCCATGTAAATTTTCAGATTTCGGCAAAAAATTCAGGTTTTCGCAAAGTTCTAGAACGAAGATTAATTAGCAGTGTAATCTTTACTCAACCGCCTAGTGTAAAGAGGATTTTATTCCGATTTGTAAATCTGATATTACTCGGATATTATTATCAACATTTATGAAAAAATTGCATGTCTACAATGGTCTGAGGACAAATAAACAATGAGTGTAAACTACTTTACATCACTGTTGGATGTAAACAAACGCGCCTACGTGACGTCTCACATTTGATTTTTTGAAAATTTCTAGACTCCAGGAAAAAATTAGGTTTCTGGAATGTTCAAAAACGAAGATAAATACATATGTAGTGTAAACTTCATGTAAACACCTAGTGTAAAGAAGATTTTGGTCAGATTCGTAATTTTGATATTGTTCCGATATTACGATTAATATTTATGAAAAAAATCAAGTCTCCATAATGTTCTATGGGCAAACTAACAATAGGTGTAAACCACTTTACAACACTGTAGAGTGTAAACATATGCGCCAGACTGGCATATCAAATTTGATTCCTGGTCCATTTCTAGACTTGATAATCGTGTCCCTGACTCATAACCGGAGAAGCAGGCGGAAAAAACAAGACAGAAACGCATTTTGAAACACCAAATTTTTGACTTTACACTCGCTAAATATTAATGTATAGACAATTTGCTTTGACATGCACCCGATATAAAGCACTTTATTTTTATTCTATTGGACTTATCCCGACTTCTGGACGGAGAAAGTGGCGAACAAAAAACGCAACAAAAACGTATTTTCCATCATTTAGAACACTGTAAACTTTAAAATTCCGTACCGAACTCCCCATTGAGTTTAAAGAAATTCGGTTTGGTACAATTTGTAGCTTTTAAATCGTAGTACATTCCTGTGTGCCAAAATTCTCTTGCAAAAATTATTTGGTATGATTTATTAATCAAAATTCGGAAAAAACGTGTTTTTTCGCCCAGTTTTTACCTCTGATTTTGAACTTTACACCCCCATAAATAACTCAATATTGCGTTTTTTTAAATGCGGTTTGCTGCGATGTGTAGCCCCTGAAAGGCACTTTATTACTGCTGTATTCAATTTACCCTGACTCAAAAGCGAAAAAATTTGGCAGAGAAATCTTAGTTAAAATCCGTTTTTTACACTATCAACTAGAGTGTAAACTTTAAACCTCAGGATCTAACTCACCATAGAGCGTAAAAGACTTTGCTTATATGCAGAATGTAGCCCTTGATCCGCTCTACATTTCTGTCAGAAAACATTTTAAAAACTCAAAACCGGAGTTAGTATCAGACATAAGCAGGTTGAAAACTCGACCAAAATGTGCTTTTTCACCCCCAGATTTTCGCACTCTTTACACTGCCATTCGAGAACTAATGCGAATTTCAACAAACAAAAAAAGTCATTTTGGAGCATCCCTTCCTCTACAAATCTGTGTCATTAATTTATTTGAGGAGTCAATACTGAGTTGTCCACATGCCGTCTAAAAAACCTCCCAAAATTCATCCTATGTTATAACGTTACACAAAAACTTTACACCTTCTTTACACAGCCAGTTTTGAGTTTCAAGAAAAACAAAAAAACACGGGCAGCGAATTTTTTTATTATCTATCTTTTAAAAAAACCGCACCTTCTAGATGTGTCCTGTTATAGCTGTAGGGGGGTGCACAGGTGTTAGGGTACCCAAGTATATTATAGGTACGCGCTAACGCGCTTCCTATGATATATATATATATATATATATATATATATATATATATATATATATAAATATATATATATATATATATATATATATA
The DNA here is from genome assembly GCA_036768485.1 of Mermis nigrescens. NCBI lineage: Eukaryota > Metazoa > Nematoda > Enoplea > Mermithida > Mermithidae > Mermis > Mermis nigrescens. The sequence goes on from JAVLUZ010000145.1 coordinate 15,987,460, forward strand.
TATATATATATATATATATATATATATATATATATATATATACTAGCAAAGAAAAATGCTCCTGATGGAACAAAAAAGATGAATATACTTGGAATTGTGGATTATTGAGGATGTAAAAGGAGGGGACTAGGAAGAATCTACCTAAAGTCGCAAAATCTGCTAAAAATCACACTTTCTCTAAGCATCGCAAAAAATCGAAATATATTCTGCGACCTCTAAAAAGTGTCTTTTTTAAATAATTTTCAAAATTTCAGATAATAAACGAAATCTATAATGTTTCCTTTTTTTAAATTGCTGGCAAGTAGCAACACTGACTAGCTTCGTATCCGGATTGAAAGAAAACTTAGTGGTATTGTATTTAAAGTTGTTTTATTTTCCTATGAGCATTATAGCAAGCAAAGCAGGGGCCGATTGGTTAGTGCACTCAATCGTTACGGGCATGCTAGTGTACATACATTTAGTCCGTTTCAAGTCAACTCACGCGTCTCCTACTGTTTTGAACCAACAATTCTTGCAATTGTTTTGGATGCATCGATGTTTGCTATTTCATTCAATTGGCTTAGAAAGACTGTTACTCGATATCATTTCCCCTAGCTGCTGCATAGCTAACGTGCTGCTTTTTCAATCATTTTTATGGTTAAATATTTATTCTAATGTTTTGACCGCAGAATATACTTCGATTTTTTGCGTTGCTTAGAGAAAGTGTGATTTTTAGCAGATTTTGCGACTTTAGGTAGATTCTTCCTAGTCCCCTCCTTTTACATCCTTAATAATCCACAATTCCAAGTATATTCATCTTATTTGTTCCATCGGAGCATTTTTCTTTGCTAGTACCCTACTTTTAATTAGCATGATTTCAGTGCATCAGTCAGCAAACACATACAGTAGCATACCACAATAATGACAGCAGTCCAAGAACGCGGAAAACAATATTGTTCTTAACATAAATTAATTGCCTCTAAATTTAAAAATATTGTTTTAAAAAAGACTCCCTAGATTTTATAACCGTCTTCCTTTTGAAATCAATCAGACTGCATAGAATTTAAAACTGAGTTAGATATGCTCTTGATTGTCGGAAGTATAAAGTTTACTATTTTTTATTAGCTTTAGTAAATATATGTTACATTCTAAACAGTCCTGTAAGTTATAGAGGTCGTTCCACATTTAAATTAACTTGGAAACGACATATAACGTACCTACGGGACTTACTTAAGTACCTGCCTACACTTAGTGCTGATCAGGTTGCTAGGGCGAAACGCCGGACTCAACCACACGACCCTCAATAACTACGGTCTCAAACTCCTCGACCTAAATTCGTCCGTACCTACGGAGCTATTGGCAGCTATGCCCTAAAAACCTAACGCAGTAGTAATTAAGTAACCCCGGAATTTTGCCCTAGGTCAGTTGACCTATTTTGGACCAAAATAATAATTAACGCAAAAAGCTTTGTTAACTTGCTTTCGCCAGAGAATACCTATGGCGAAAAACTACTTCTTTTCTGGTTCCTACGAGCACAATGAACAATGAAAACAACAAAAAAGAGCTCTCAACCAGCCAGTCATCTTACATAAAAATTATGAAATAATTTTTATGATTTTTAAACTGAAATTTGGGTGTTTGAATTTGCGATAAAGAAAATTATCAAAAGACAGTCACTTGGATTATTTAAGCCGAGTAATAAAATAAGGGCCGTCCACCAATTCCGAACTAAACGCGATTGATCAATATGAAAAAGTTTTGAAAAATGAGCTTGCTAAGCGAGAGTTGTAAACCAAGAGAAACTTAAAGTTTAAACCTACCATTAAATTATGAAGAGCATTGTAAAAGATTTTAAACTTTAAGAAAATTGAAAACGTGGGATGTTGGTAAATTAAAAAACAAAGTTTTTCGGCAAAAATAACAAAATTTCACGCAAATATCAAGTGTAAGGAATACTAACGCTCAGATTTGGTAGTAAAATAAATTTGTAGTATAAACTACATATTAACAACAAATGAATTGTGCAAACTTTACAAAACGACTAAGTGTAGAGAATACTAACAGTCAGATTCCCAATTCTGATTTTACGTAGAAAAAAACTAGAATTTTACTTTATTTTTATCCTATTCGACCTCGCCCGACTTCTGAACAGAGAAAGTGGCGAACAAAAAATGTACAAACACGTATTTTCCACTGTCCACCACATTGTAAACTTTAAAAATCTGAACCTAACGCCCATTGAATGTAAATAAATTCGGTTCGGGCCAGTTTGCTACCCTTTGATTGTATTAGGTTTGTATGTGCCAAACTTATGTTCCGCAAAATATTTGATATGATTTATCAATCAAAATACGAAAAAAACCTGTTTTTTTTCGCCCACTTTACACCTCAGATTTCGAACTTTACACCCTATAAACAACTTAATATAACGTTTTTTTGAACGCGGCTCGCTTCGACGTGTACCAATTAGAAGTTACATTATTTCTATTTTATTTAATTAACCCCAACTTTTGGCAGAGAAATCTTGGACAAAATCTGTTTCTATACTCATCCACTAGAAAGTTAAGTTTAAAATCCTGGTACTAACTGCGTATTGATTGTAGAAAAGTTTGCTGGTAAGCACAAGATAGCCCTTGATCCGAAGTACATTTCTGTCAGAAAAAATTTCGAGTCGGATTCGTAATTTTGATATTGCTCCGATATTACTTTCAACATTTATGGAAAAATGAGTCTCCATAATGTTTTAAAGACAAATAAACATAAGGTTTAAACCACTTTGCAATACTGCTGAGTGTAAGCAAGCGCGCCCAACTGACGTATATATTTCATTCCCTGTAAATTTTTAGATCTCAGGAAAAAATTTCGGTTTTTGCAATGCTCTAGAACAAAGGCTAACATGCAGTGCAAAAAATTGCTCGGATATTATGATCAACATTCATGAAAAAAATTATGTCTCTACAATGGTCTGAGGACAAATAAACAATGACTGTTAACTACTTTACACCATTGTTGGATGTAAACAAACGCGCCTACGTGACGTCTCACATTTGATCCTTTGAAAATTTTTAGACTCCAGGAAAAAATTAGGTTTCTGGAATGCTCAAAAACGAAGATAAATACATATGTAGTGTAAACTTCATGTAAACACCTAAAGAAAATTTTGGTCAGATTCGTAATTTTGATATTGTTCCGATATTACGATTAATATTTATGAAAAAAATTAAGTCTCCATAATGTTCTATGGGCAAACTAACAATTGGTGTAAACCTCTTTACAACACTGTAGAGTGTAAACAAATGCGCCAGACTGGCATATCAAATTTGGTTCCTGGTCCATTTCTAGACTTGATAATCGTGTCCCTGACTCATAACCGGAGAAGCAGGCAGAAAAAACAAGACAGAAACGCATTTTAAACACCAAATTTTTGACTTTACACTCGCTAAATATTAATGTATAGACAATTTGCTTTGACATGCACCCGATATAAAGCACTTTATTTTTATTCTATTAGACTTATCCCGACTTCTGGACGGAGAAAGTGGCGAACAAAAAACGCAACAAAAACGTATTGTCCATCATTTAGAACACTGTAAACTTTAAAATTCCGTACCGAACTCCCCATTGAGTTTAAAGAAATTCGGTTTGGTACAATTTGTAGCTTTTAAATCGTAGTACATTCCTGTGTGCCAAAATTCTCTTGCAAAAATTATTTGGTATGATTTATTAATCAAAATTCGGAAAAAGCGTGTTTTTTCGCCCATTTTTTACCTCTGATTTTGAACTTTACACCCCCATAAATAACTCAATATTGCGTTTTTTTAAATGCAGTTTGCTGCGATGTGTAGCCCCTGAGAGGCACTTCATTACTGCTGTATTCAATTCACCCTGACTCATAAGCGGGAAAATTTGGCAGAGAAATCTTAGTTAAAATCCATTTTTTTACACCATCCACTAGAGTGTAAACTTTAAACCCCAGGATCTAACTCACCATAGAGCATAGAAGACTTTGCTTATATGCAGAATGTAGCCCTTGATCCGCTCTACATTTCTGTCAGAAAACATTTTAAAAAACTCATAACCGGAGTTAGTATCGGACATAAGCAGGTTGAAAACGACCAAAAAGTGCTTTTTCACCCCCAGATTTTCGCACTCTTTACACTGCCATTCGATAACTGATGCGAATTTCAAAAAACAAAAAGTACCATCTGTAGAATTCATCCCTCTATTATCCTATGCCGTTCAATTCTTCGTGTCATCAATACTCAGTTGTCCACATGCCGCAGTAAAAAGGTCCCAAAATTTGTCCTATGTTATAACGTTACAGAAAAACTTTACACCTTCTTTACACAGTCAGTTTTGAGTTTCAAGAAAAACAAAAAACACGGGCAGCGAATTTTTTTATTATCTTTCTTTTAAAAAAACCGCACCTTCCAGAAGTGTCCCGTTATAGCTGTAGGGGGTGCACAGGTGTTAGGGGTACCCAAGTATATTATAGGTACGCGCTAACGCGCTACCTAAGATATATATATATATATATATATATATATATATATATATATATATATATATATATATATATATCCCAGAATGGAATTATCTTAAATTTTTAGGAGAAGTAAGGCAAACTGAAGGCAAAAATGGATTAAAATTAAAATTTTTCACGCAAAGGAGTTTGAATTTTGCCAGAAACTGTGAATTAATGTAGTACACTATTTTAGCATTCATACTCGTTTCTGATGCCATTTTGGCTCAAGAAAAACTCTCTGGCTTACCGCTTCAGACCAGCTGACACCCCAGACTGGCCATGCTGTGCATTTATGTTAATAACCCTGCGCTTTTCTTTAAAGATGTTTTTTATCGACAGCGAGCTCACAGCTAACAGTATTTGGTACTAAATCAACAATATTTCAAAAACTGTCTGTTGGCGGCAACTAACAAATTTTTATCAGAGACTGTTGGTAATTTGAAACAGAGAATAGAACATCGAAGGTCAAGAGTCAAAACTCTCACGATTTTGAGCAAAATAATGATCTGAAGTGCCGGTCGTTTGTATTATTGTTGTCTATTCGCGAGACCTTGCCGATTAGTTGTATCATTTTGCTAGTTATCCTAGTTATCCAAAGAACTTATTCAATAAAATTTGACAAAATAAAATAAAAGCTCTTAGGTATTAAGAAATGTTGAATGTATTTTATGATTTGCAGTAATGAGATTTAATATTTACATGTGCGTTACAAATAGCAAGTCAAAAACGGAATCCCCAAAGCGCACCTAGCGATAATTGCATTGAATTTCTGTTGATTTTATATCATTTTATTTATTTTTTATTTTATTTTCCATTCATTTGTAGTGATTGTTTCCTTAGTAATAGGTTTATGTTTCTACCATGAAACAAAGCATCTTTTTCGGCGAGCCTTGCGACACACATATCTTAAGACGACACAAAAATATAACTTATGATATAATGTGAGTTTTCGCGAACCTAAAATTACTTCGAACATATTTTACCGATTACGACAAATAATAGTACGTACACTGATATAACTAATGCCGTTAAAATTATCTGCAGGTCGGAGAAAATGTTTGCGAAGTGCTGCTCAACAAAGACGACATGATACCTTATCGGCCATACTACGAAAGTTTACCGAATGCAATTACTGCATACTTTTTGTACGTTTATTATATAATTAATCAGCCGTAGACAATAATTAATTGAACACTTATTTCACAGATGTGCTTCACTGTGCTGCGACAAAGAATGCTGCGAGCTGAATCAGGTTATGATTGGTTGCTTGATGTAAGTATTTAAATCATTGAAATCCAAACTCCAAATGAACCTATGAACTTAGGGGTATGATGGGGATGAGCATAAGTAACAAAATTCGACGGCGAAATTAGGAAACAGCTGCCTTTGGTTATTTTCGCGGATTTCGGCACGACTCATTTCACTGTCTTGACGCTCCGCGCTATATCATACTTGATTTTATTGCATTATTATATTATAAATATTAATATTTATTTATTTATTATTTTCATTATTTATAAATTCATCATTCTTAATATTTTATTATCATTATCACTTTTAATGATGTTATTATTTATTAATTATTTATCATATTTCGAACATAATTCCTTTAAAGAAATTCTTTTAAAGGAGTGTCAAAATTATTACGTACTATGTTATGCCTTATAAAGTGCCAAAACATCTACAAAGATCATCAGCTTTACAAAAACCGGTGCTTAACAGGAAATTTTAAAAATTTTGGCTGTTTTGCTAGAAATATTATAACTTTTTAATAGATTAATATAATGAAAAGGATAACTTCTCTACTTTTTTCATTCATGCGCTCGGAAAGAGCTAATAAAAGGATTCAGACGTGGAGCACCAAACTTTATCAGGATTCTAGCTGAAGAATTTAAATTAAGATAAAATCTTTGCTCCAGAAATCAGCGCGAGCTTTCAGTCCAGTAAAAAATACATTTCTGCAGGGAATTGGGTCAAAAGTCTGTACGTGTCAAGTGACTATGAAGCATTAGAGGAATTTAAAAATTTGGTCAAGGATGAAAAAATCAAATTATCAATAAATCAGTTAAGATTGTTGACTGAATTTTATCTTAAGGTTTACTGACATCGAATTTTTCTAACGAAATTGGACTTTTCGCCACTTATATGACACCTATTTGACGGCGAATTGGGTCAACGAATGAAGGATAAGTAGACGAAACGTAATTTTTGATCAATCCTATGTCAGTAAACTGTTATAGCTCTTAAAAAGACATGCGTAGATGACCGGTCTGGAGGTACGGAATAGCAACGAAGCTATATTGAGTCAAAAGACGACCATTTCCGGCCCCAATTTCGTCTTTTTCCCTCAGAACATTTTTTTCTACTTCTCTTATAAGGGTTCTAAACCCACATGCATATTTGCTAGCAATTCTGCTCTATTTTCCATCAGTAAATAAAACTACAAAATGAATGCCAAATGTCGTTTACTATTCTAGCTTTCTGCTGGTAATCTCTATTGGCGCTCTGGTAAACGTATATTTTGGGTATTTCATGGTTTGTTGCCCGATTGTGAGACGCAAACCGCAAGAACTGGCGGCTCTGATGTCTTACAGATCGCAGTTCAAAAATCATCCGGACAAACTGGTTATATCCGCTAAACGCTTAAATACTATGCTCCGCTCAAACGCGGATCAAATTTCTCATGATAAAACTACAAAAACAGTGAAGCTGAGCTACTTGGACGAAACGTTAGGGAAAAAGTAAGTTGAAAATTTGAAGATCATTCTGGACTCAGAATAGATATTTGGAATAGCACAAGCACCTAAATTTTCATGTGCACATATGTAAACATGTATACGTCTCTTATGCCAGTTTCAGTAAGAAAGATTCTATTGAGTCATGAGCAGACATGCACGTAATGGGTTTTGGAGATCTGAGCCCCAGAAAATTTTGTGGAGAAAATGAGGCAAAATGGAGGCCAAAAACGGATGAAAGTTGAAATTTTCCTTCAATTATGCCTTAAATTGACCATAACCTGTGTAATACCGTAGTTTTAACAGTATTTTAGCGCTTATACCAGTTTTTGAGGTCATTTTGGCCCACAAAAAGCTGAGTAACCCCCAGACCGGCTGACCCACCTCCCCAGATCGGCCATGCTGTGCACCTATGTTCATGAGCATAGATGCACAGCATGGCCGATCTGGGATCTGGGAGTTCAACCGGTCCGGGGTGGGGTGAAAAATGGAGCTTTTTTGGTTCGAAATGACTTCAAAAACTGATATAAGCACTAAAATAGCTAAAAGCTACGTTATTACACAGTTTTTGGTCAATTTAAAGTACTTTCATAGAAAATTTTCAATTTTCACCGTTTTTAACTTACATTTGGCCTTATTTCCCCCACAAAATTTTTCATTTTTCCATTCCGGGGGATCTAGACCCCTCCTCTGAATCCTCCTACGTGCACGTCTGGTCAAACTCACAGAGATTAAGCGCAAAAAAAGCTAAAATTTAAGCATTGTTAGAATTTAAGGCACTCATCAGTTTGCAATTATTCGATTAATCTTCATTTTTCCACGAAATGGCTAAGTTTACGTAATGATTTATAAAATAAGCAAGAAATAATATCTGCATACTGAAATTCGACAAGCACTGATTAAGTAAATTTCGTGATAATATGTCAAAAGACATAGGGTTCTGTGACTGGATCAGACATGCAAGTGGGAGGGTTGACGGGGGTCTAACTAAACCCATAGAATAAGGCAAAATAAAGGCCAAATATTAACGAAAATCGAAAACTTTTTCCAAAAATGCTTGATATTGAGCAGAAACTGTGGAATAACGTAATTTTTACGCTATTTTTGCATTATAATTTCTGCGGTCATTTTGGCCCAAAAGTGCTCGTTAACTGACCTTCCCTAGACCAGCTGACCTTCCCTCCTATGCTCTGGACAAGACCACGGATCAATCGCACTGAATAGGTGAAAACATGCCAAAACTGGCGTTGGTAAAGAGACGAAGCTAATATAACGATAAAAAGTGAGAAATAAATGCTCATGTGACATAAAATTGTGAAAAAATATTCTTAGCGGGAGTGCGCTTGAAATAAACTATCGAGTTATTGTGGAGGGTAGTAATTTAGGAGAGGTCCTACTCTTGTCAAACTCCCATTCAGAGGAAAATTAAAAATTCTGAGGAGCCTTAATGGAGGATGAAATGCTTGGAGAAGTCTCGCCCGAATCAAACCACAATCCAGATGGAAAGCAGAAGCTCTGCGAAATAAGATTTACATGAAAGTCTAAATTTTTGCAGATATGTACGTACGAATATCCGGGAAAAATTACCATTTCGCTTTTAATTATGTCCTGCTAATTTAATGGTCCAGGAGGTATTTCCTTTCTCTGTTAACAATCGTCCGATTGACTAAACTTTGAATTTGCATATGGGCCTAAGTGAAACACTTTGAGAATCTTGAGAAGAAAATAAGCCAAGAAAACGTAGACAAGAACGCTATATTTGCGGAAAATATTGATTATTTACTAAATTATCTTCATCAGATATGCATGCCGATTGATCAATTTCTCCTTGTAATTCATTTAGGGAATCAAAAATCGAACAAATTGCTTGTTTCCATTCACCTTTAAGAACAATCGTGTAGATCACATGGCGGTAGAACAAGGTTGGCGAAAGAGCGAAATACGCAAGAAATTTCGTTTCTGAACACAACATTATCTTTTGATTTCCTGTAAACATCAACGTTATTTGTTAGACGAAGCCAAATATGTATTTTATGAATTGGGCTTGAATGACAGAACGTGAGTTAAACGTAACCTTAGCTTTAAGTCGAGTAAAATCCGACAAAAATCTCCAGTTAAACGTTTTTGGTCTAAGAGAAAGCGGATTAACTTTGAATCAAGATTAAAGTCGGGTAACACCTCGGGTTAAATCTCGGTATGACAGAAAGCGGTTTAAGCAAACGGTGGGTTCAAAATGGTCGATTTAACCCGAGATTTTGAGTCTGCTCCTAGCAGGGTCTAATCTCGGGTTGTCTATCTTATTGCATTACTAGCCGCATATCTTTTGATTATGTCTACTTGAGACATTAGTCAGAACTGTTTCAAATCTTGAGCAAGCGGGAAAAAATAATTTTAAATGCCCGTATTATTTCGAACATATTTATTTCTTATATTTATTTGTATTTGTTTCTTTCTTTATTTATATTTATAAGATTTTTGTTTTTATTATCTTGACAATAAATTTTTTCTTCTCCATATTATACGACGATGGTCACATCGTTTAAATGCTGATCCAGATTGGGGGACACCTTAATTTATTATTTTATTATTATTATTTTCCATTTTTATATCTTCATTAATTATATATATATATATATATATATATATATATATATATATATATATATATATATATATATATATATATATATATATATATATATATATATATATATATATATATATATATATATATATATATATTATTTTTGGCTGATTTTGATTATTTTATTCCCATCGCATATACTATAGTCTGTTTCACATAACTTCGTGCACAAATTTTAAGAATTTTTATCGACAGTAAGCCAAGGGTTACGATAATTAAATATCAGATCAATGCTATTATCGCAATATGTCAGTATATTGTCGGAGATAGTTTTAAAATTTATGACCGAAGTTGTGTGAAACAGACTATAGGTAATGGTTGATGAAAGATGCCTATATTGTTCAGCGTTACAATATTGAAATTTCACGCTATTTAAATCACGTACAACATTTTTTGTAATTTTTCGTTTAATAATTTTTTTGAGCGACAAAAATTTGCTTATTTTTATGCGTTATTAATGTGTACATTAATAACGTAAACTCCGTCATTTTCGTGTATAAAGCATGATAAGACAATTTTGGTGCTCTAACGCGACATGCTAGTGCTCTAACGAGACTCATAGGTGCTATAACGCGACACACTGGTGCTCTAACGAGACAAAGTGCTATAACGATACAAAGTGCTATAACGAGACGATTGGTGCTCTAACGCGACTGGTGCCATAACGATACCTAATCTTGATGAACCATTTATAGCATTTCTTTACTGCACATAATTACATGACATGACCGATGAGTGATTCGCAGTATGCAGCATGTGATTTTGCTGTTCAATTGATCATTTACTGCCTTGATAAATGGTCGGCGTTGCAAAATAAGCATTAACCTCAGGTTAAAGTCATAAAAAGTCGGGTTACCCTACTTCGACCTTAAGTTAGCTTACCCGAATTTAATCCAACTACTGTCATACGGCTTAAATTAAATTTAACCTCAGTTTAGCTGACCCGAGAATTCCCGTTAACCTTGAATCAAACTAACCCACGTTCTGTTATTCAAGCCCTAAAGTTAATTGCTTATGAATAATTGTGCGTGTGTTCAGCATAGGAATTTAGGAATTCTGGGGGGTCAGGCCCAAAAAAATTTTTTTAGGTGTCTTCTTTGGGCTAAAAATATCAGTACACGCCAAAAACAGTTTTTTAACGTTTCAGACAATGCTCGTTCTTTCTAGAAGCTAAAAACATTGAAAAATTTGAAAAAATTCGAGAAAATCGAGTAAATTGAACCAAATATAGTCAAATATATGTGTATATGGCGCAAAGTGCCGGAAATTTGGGACTTTTGAGCCAAAATTAGTTAAAAGCGTAAGGGCACACTTTTTACAATGTTTACGGAAAATTGAAAATTCTGGGGATCAGAGCCATTTTGGCGGGGTCAATAGTCATTCTAGGGGCCAACAACCCCCCTTTAACTTCCCCAGAACACGTATGGTGTTCAGTAACATACATTGACTACTTTTGAGCCCTAATTTATATCTACATACTTGTTGGGAAAATACGGCTCTAATTTAAAGCGATTCAAATTCTCTGAATTACGGCTAGTCTTGTACGACGTTATGTACGACGAATCAGAATTACTATGAATATTTTCAAAAGATATTTACTACCTGATTGTTTAGCTATATGTAGTTCGTTTCATTTAACTTTGAGGTTTTGAAAAAAAAGTTTTAAGTGCCTACAAAAGTGGTTTAAAGTGACAGTAAAGTAGTGATATTCTACAGTATATCGAGTTATGGTGAGACGCTTGCCTTTGTCAAAGCGCATTGCTGCGTCAAAAGTTTTTATATCACTTTTCTAGCCTGATTCATGCAGATTAAATTCGAAAGAAATTTTCAATCTTAACTGAAAGAGATTATAGATGCCTTTATTTTGTAGATTGATTTTGAGCTATATCAGAGGTTTTGCAAGCGAGTAACAAGTAAATACGGCTTTGACCATTTTGCAATATTTCGACAAAAATTCTCTATTCTCCATTACTGTCTAGCACATTGATTGTAATGAAACTTTTTCAAATTGCGCTGCAAGAAACGTGATTCAATATAAAACTTCCGTGAAAAAATTTCCTAGCATCTCAAAGCATTTGCTGTGAAAATAAAACTATTTAGAATTAAAATATTAAATTATTTACAAAAATATTGAACGAAACTTGAAATTGCTAGCAAGAATAATGCAGAAGCTGCGTGCGATCTGAGCAAGCTGTTTTTATGGACTTGAACTGCATTATCCCTATGTGCTGTTTCAGTAATTTCATTTATATCAAATCAATCGTGCGAAATTCTCATAAATCTACGGGCTTTACTAATGGCATCGGTTCATTCGACAATGTTTACGAATTATACAAAATTGATTTGAGAAAAATATCTCAACTAATGATTCAAAAAAGTACAGTAATTTTCTAAATATGCAATCAGAAATGTTGGAAAAAACTATATTCGATTACCTAGCATGATCGCGGATGGTTTTTCTTGAATCAATCAACGTTTAAGGCAAATGAACTTTATTCCCAAAAAATGCATATCTGGGCTCTGAATGACGTGAGTATTAGCTTGATTTTCTAAACGCTGATAGCTACGCGAAATTAGCTGTTATTGAGGTCTATGCATTTGAGACTGGTCTTATCAAATTTATTCCTTCTAAAACTCGTGCGAAACAACGGTTTCCTTACATAACAATTAGACCGCTTCAAGACAGCATGTACCGCTCAAATTTGTGCATGAGCTTTTGCTCAATACATACCTACTTATGGTTCCTATTTTTGTCTCACTTAAAGCTAGTGCATCTTTAAGGATGTGCGCCTGAATCTAAATAGCGACTGACCAAGTTTCTATCTATCATCGATCTTTGCTGATAACCAGACGTGCACGTGAAAGTCTATGCCAGACATGCACCGTGGGGGTTTGGCGGTCTCTGACTGGATTAGATGGGAAAATTTCTCGATAAACTGAGGCAAAATAAAGGCAAAAAATGGATGACAATTGAAAATTTTCTTCAGAAATGCTTAAAATTAGCCAGAAACCGTGAAACAACAAAGTCTTATTGCTGTTTTAGAGCTTTAAACCAGTCTTTCGGGTTATTTTAGGCCAGCAAAGTTAAAATTTTGACTCCAGCAGACCGCTTGAACCCCCAAAATGGCCTTGCTGTGCATCTAACGGGTGGTAACTAATATTTGAGACAAAGTTTGTCCAATTCTACTTTGCATACAAGTGAAGTGATTCACAAGTCCAAGTGGGTAATTGTGACGTTACATGTTGTGAATGTATGTGGGAAATTTGGTCCTTTTTCGAGTAATTTGATCGAGGCCAATCAATATGACATCATTAGCCTTATGGAAGCGTGTGTATTAATTCTGTTTTTCCGCACATCGAACAACAACAAATCTCTTACTGCCAAATATTTTATGAGTGAATCGGTTCCCAGAGCAACTTTCTATCACATCATAAGATCTTGATAGATGTCAAATATACTCTATAAAGTGTTAATTTCAACATTTCAAAAAAATTCGAAGATAAATTGATGGTTTGGGAAGCCATTTCACCTCAAAGAAATTTCACAACCATATATTGCTCCTTCAAAAACGGCTATCAGCAAAAATGTTTACATATTTAGAAGAATGTAAAATAAACCGATTAGTACATTTTATTGAAAAATATTATTCTCTTAGCAGGTGTGCCTCTTGGCTCAACCAGACATTGTGTCATTATGCAAATAAGTTGTTACCCACTTGCATGAAAACGGTATCAATTTTGATGAGGAGGATGGTAATCCTCTGTGTATGCCTGAAATATATCCAAAAGTCAAAACTTTTGGCCAATTTTGAAAAGATTAGTGTCATTAGCTAGTACTTTACTATTCATTAGATTTGCTAGTACTATATTAAAAAGATTTGCTAGTACTCTACTATTAATTAGCATGATTTGAGTACATCAGTCAGTAAACACACAGTAACATGCCACAATAATGACAGCAGTCCAAGAAAGCGGAAAACAATATTGTTCTTAACATCAGCAATATCCTTTTTAAACAAAACAACCTTACATTATTTAAACAGATCAAAATTTTTCAGCATAAACTTTTACGCAAATATCAAGTGTTAGGAACACTAACGCTCAGATTTGGAAGTAAAATAAATTTGTAGTATTAACTACATATTAACAACAAATGAATAGTGCAAACTTTACACAACTACTAGGTGTAGAAAAAACTAACAATCAGATTCCCAATTCTGACTTTACGTAGAAGATTTTGAAAAAAATTAAGCTTCCGCAAGAACTGAAGTTAATAGAACTAAAGTTAATATGCAGTGTAAACTTTACACAACCACAGAATGTAAAGAAGATTTTAGTCGGATTCGTAATTCTAATATTACTCTGATATTATGATTAAGATTTATGAAAGAATTGAGTCTTAATAATAACTTGAGAACAAATAAACATCAGTTGTAAACTACTTTACACCACTGTTGAGTGTAAGCAAACGCGCTCAACTGGCGTCTCACATTTGATTCCTGATACATTCTAAGACTTTAGAAAAAATCAAGCTTCTGCAAGGCTCTAGAACAACAGTTAATAATGAGTGTAAACTTTACACAACCGCAGAGTGTAAAGAAAATTTCAGCCGGATTCGTAATTCTGATATTATTCTGATATTACGGTCAACATTCATGAAAAAATTAAGTCTCCGCAATGGCCCGAGGACAAAACCAACTTTACACCAATGTTGAGTGCAAACAAACTGGCGTATCACATTTGGTTTCTGGTTCATTTTTAGACTTGAGATTATGTCCAGAACTTGGCAGAAAAAAACAAGACAGAAACACGTTTAACTCCCCCAATTTTCTGACTTTACATCTCCCGAAAAAGCTAAATATTGATGTAAACAAATGCAATTAGCTGTGACGCGTATCCCTTAGAAAGTACTTTATTTTTTATCTTATTCGACCTCGCCCGACTTCTGAACAGAGAAAGCGGCAAACAAATAAATGGACAAAAACGCATTTTCCATCTTATCCACCATATTGTAAACTTTACAAATCTGTACATAACGTCCTATTGAGTGTAAATAAATTCGGTTCGGGCCATTTTGTAGCCCTCTGATTGTAGTACGTTTGTATGTGCCAAACTTATGTTCCGCAATATATTTGATATGATTTACCAATCAAAATACGAAAAAACCTGTTTTTTGGGCCATTTTACACCTCAGATTTCGAACTTTACACCCCCATAAACAACTCAATATTACGTTTTTTGAACGCGGCTTGCTTCGACGTTGTAGCCCTTAGAAGTGTAACGAAAGTATAAGTTTTCGTTTATCTTATTTTATTCATTCTATAAGTAGCTGAACGTACTCGTACAATTAAGCCTTACGAGAAGTTTATTTTCTCTTATTACTTTGTTTCGTGCCTCAAGAAACTAACTTTGTAGAAGTTGTTATCTGCTGTTAGACACGCAATAATCAGTATCCTACGTTACATACAACTTATATTATTTTTAGCTAATCTACGAGTAGAATGATTTTATCCGCCCGGATTGTAATTTAGCCTGTAAATGATAGACGATTATATTCTTAAGTACATGTTCACGTATAATAATGTTCTTTTACAGTATTCTTTCAAATAGCTGTTATTTTATATTCGTTTGATGTAGAACGCGTAGTTTTGATTAGTAAAGAACGGTAGCTTCTTATAGTACGCTGGGCCCAGCTGACCCAGGCATTACAGAAGTTACTTCATTTATATTTTATTCAATTCATCCCAACTCATGACCGAAAAAGTTGGCAGAGAAATCTTGGACAAAATCTGTTTTTTTACTCATCCACCAGAGTGTAAAGTTTAAAACCCTGTTACTAAATGCGTATTGATTGTAGAAAAGTTTGCTGGTAATCAAAGATAGCCCTTGATCCGTAGTACATTTCTATCAGAAAAAAATCTCAAAACTCATGACTGGAGTTGCTGGCAGACATAAACAAGTCGAAAACTTGACCGAAATGTGTCTTTTTACCCCCAGATTTTCGCACTCATTACACTCCCATTTGAGAACTAAGGCAAAATTCAAAAAAAAAAACAAAAAAACGTATCATCTGCAGAATTCCTTCCTCTACAAATTCGTGCCATTAAATTGTTTGAAGAGTCAATACTAGAGTTGTCCACAAGCCCGGTAAATAACCCTAAAATCGCTATATCTTATGACGTTAAGCCAAAAACTTTACACCTTTTACACAGTCAGTTTTGAGTGTAAAGAAAAACAAAAAAGACCGGCAGCGAATTTTTTCATTATCTTGCTTCTAAAAACCTCACCTCCCAGATTGTTCCGTTATAGCTGTAGGGGGTACACAGGTGTTGGGGGTACCCAAGTATATTATGGGTACGCGCTAATGCGCTACCTTTGATTGAATCCTGACCCTAAAATGAAATAGTAAACATAAATTTGGAGTTTTACAAAGCGATAAATGAAGAAGCCAGCGGATTACTTAACCTAAATAGATGAATAAGTCAAATGAAGTGCATGGTTTTGCCAAAAGAATTAAAAAAATAAGAAGTCAGTATTTAGAAGATTTTAACCCATTACTCTTTTTTAAATCCACACGCGAGAGGACACGTCAGCCACTTGCATGAACTCAACCTATCGGCCGATTTTAATACTTAATCACTAATGATATACTGTAAACTTTACACTAGTGCTAATAACGCAATATTGGGTGTATAGAAACAAAATAAACTAGGATCTGTAAAGCTAAGGTCAGGGCACATTTTAAGCATAATAAGCATGTTCCGCCTACTTAGCGGAGTAGCTGAAAAAATTTTTCGTCTCGAACTCTTTAAACTAAAACGATTACAAATCAAGAAATATTGAGTAAAAGAGAGAAAAAAGGGTTTTGAGATATTGTAATCTTCTACAACATAAAACCAATTGGACTGCATAAAAACTAAAATTGAGTTAGATAAGCTGAAGGACACGCAAAGAGTAAAACCCGTATACTTTACATTTTTTGCCACAACCATTCAGTGTAAAGAAATTTAAAGGTCAGATTCGTAATCTACAGCTCAGGGACAACATTTAAAAATAATTGGCCTTCCGCAAATTATTTGATTTTTCGGTTTACACTTTACATACTCATTGCTAACTCGGCATTGAGTTCAAACAAAAAACACCGGCATCGAATTTTTTAATTATCTATTGTTAAAAAACCGCACCTCCCAGGTGTGTGCCGTTGTTGCTGTGAGGGGTTACAAATTTCGCACTCGATAAACATAAAAAAGGATGGCATCGCGCTACCTATGATAAATTATATTAAAATTTGCATTTTTATAATAAGCCTTGTTGCGAAAAAGGAGCTTCCACTGCAAGAATGTAAATCAATTCTTATCTATCGTATTGAATTCGTTTGCCTAAGGCTATCACACTTATTAATATTGTTTTTTTCCAAACGCACAGAATGACTTTTTCGTTGAGAATTGGTCACAGAAAAGTTTTATTGACTGCGTATATATATGTGTAAGGAACATAAATAAATGCATCATGCTGGATGTCTTGGAAATCGATTGCTAGGCTCAATTACTTGATCTAATATTGTTTACAAGTGCGCGTCATTGAAGCCTTTTTATTCATAATGTGTTTTGGCTGAACGCTCGATAATTTTTCGCTGTCATCTTACTTCCTGAAAACACATATTCAAAAATAATTTTCACATCTTTGTTTTTCCGTACATATTTGGTACACTCTTTATGTTGATAAGATTGGTGATTGATTAGTTAAGGAAGATGAGCGAATAAGTGTTGACAAACTAAGTTTGGATAGTGTGTAGTTGTCCAACTTTGACGGGAAAGGGGTATTTTTGCTGTTCGCTGTTTTTTGGTATAAGTAGGCAGAAAATAAATCGAAATCTCTCAATAAAATCTGGATTTTTTTGCTGATTGAAATTCAAGCTTTTCCTTCACCTTTAAAACATTAAATTTAAAGCAACTTGTATTGAACTTAGAAATTAATTGTACCTACCTACTAATCCTTTAATTTCGTGCATTAATGTTCTTTTGAATGTGGAGGACGACTGAAAATATTTAAAAATATAAATTAATACAAAATATATATAAATTTTTCTTCGCTCATATGGCGGTCGAGTAGACCCCAAACCGCCATATGCTATATTTGGCTCTAGGCAGCCAAAAGTGACTAAAAAAATCTCTGGACAAATAAATAAATCAAATGAATAAATAAAAAAATCTGTTGATAAATTAATCTCTGTTGACCAACAGTCTTGTCTGGAATCGACTTAGTGATTACGGCGTAAATGAGGAGCAAATAAAATAAAAAATCTTTCCATCATAAGGTTTAAAACATTTTTCAGGAATTTTCGAAAACAATGTTCAAAAATCATACAATTCCTTATGTGCTGCTAGTTTTAACAATTGATCAAATATGTCACGCAAAGTCCGTGCGAAATGGGGCCGCTAGTTTTCAAGCTAGCAGCTCTATTAGGGCTCATTCGAATTCAAAAACAAGTTACATTTCGGTGGATGATGAGGAAAACGCCGAAGAAATGTCCCCATGGCG
Source organism: Mermis nigrescens (assembly GCA_036768485.1). Lineage (NCBI taxonomy): Eukaryota > Metazoa > Nematoda > Enoplea > Mermithida > Mermithidae > Mermis > Mermis nigrescens. The sequence continues at coordinate 16,005,884 of JAVLUZ010000145.1, forward strand.
ATTGTTTTTAACAAGCCGAAAACACTATGCGGCTTCAACAAAGTTCAGAATATTTGCTAATGTAGCCGAAAGTGCCTTACTTGCCGAAAATCCCCGATCTAGGATCTACTACTTCGCAAAGCAAGGCGTCGAACCTGATCCTCAGAACACTCTAGTAGGATCATTCATTTAGCAGGGGATGAGGGATCCTCCACTCAAATTTGATTGTCTTCCCATCATACATGTACAGCATGGGATTCCGGGGTCAAGCGCACGAAATTTTTAAAAGTGCCTGTTTTGAGTTAAAAAACGATAGGCACGGGTCAAAGAGAGTGTCTTTTGACGTTTGAGACAAGGCTACTTCTCTCTAGAACGTAAAAACGTAACAAAAATTAGAAAAAATCTAGTAAATTGAACAAAATATAGTCAAAAAATGTGTGTATGGTGCGAAGCGCTCGAAATTTCAGTTTTGAGCAAAAATGAGCTTAAACGCTCAAAGAGGCAAATTTCTAACAATTTTTACAAAAAAATTGACAATTCTGGGGAAGGGTCGCGGCTATTTGGCGGGGGGGGGTCAGTTGCCATTCTGGAGGTCAAACCCCCCAACCTCAAGAACACGTATGCTTCCCATCCCGCAAAGCCAGGAAATTTTTGACCCCCTTCGATTTTTGGAAAAACTTGCGATTTTTGGCCAGTTTTGACCAAAAATTGGAGGTGATTTACCCGGTTCCCCCTAAGAATGGCTGTGTACCCCACTCAAAATTTCGAGCCGTTACATTTATAAGTAATAATTAGTACGCCGTATCGTTTACCAATTATCTGTGCATTTTTTAGCTTGATTTTCCGGATCATAATAAATAAATTTTAAATTAAAATTAAGCAGCCACAGAGACGCAAGTTGTCGCAAATTTAACAAAACATCGTCATCAATGTCCTACTGCCAGAAAAATTGATTTTGTCAAATTGTGCTTTCGACTAAAATTAAAGTAAGCTTGATATAAAACGGAGCTTTTCGGATCTCTTACCAGAAAGATACAAAAAATTATAATTAGCGAATCTATTTCCTGTAAAACTGATTATTTATACAGGATAGTACTTATTGAAAATAGATATGTAAAGCCAAGAATGACGGGCTTCTACCTAAAGACATTGAAAGCGCAGGTTGAAATTTTGTAATTAAGAATTACAGACTCGAGAGATGGGACCACACGTGGGTGTGGGGAGGGGTTTGGGAGGCATGCATACTCCCTTTAGGGGGCCGACCCCATAAACCAAAATACCCCCAGAATTCAATTTTTGAAAATTGTTGTTTTTACGCAATTTTTTGATGCCAATGGATAGTGCTCGATGAGAAACGTTGAAAAATGGTGTTTTTCGCCATGCCGCCATTTTTTAAGACCATTTTTTGTCTTTAAAAAATCTTGCACCCCCAGAATTAGGTTGCTGCTCACCTTATGGTTTGGGCTAAAGAGCATTCAATCCATGCCCGAATTTGACATGTGTGAAAAATTTTTCTTTTATTCTTTGCTTGCCCCTTGTCTGTAGAATTAACAGCTAATTTTGCGAATCATAGAATATTCGGAAATTTTCCAAAAACGCCTTTACCCATTTTAAGATATTCAGACGTCCACGAATATTTGAAATTCTTCCTTCTATTGTGGTAATAATTAATCTTGGTAGTGTAACAAGTAATATTGATAATTTCGAACTTTGATGTCCAAATATTATTTATTAGAATATTTTTAATTCTATCGTATGTTCAAAAAAATTATTGCAGGAACGAATAGATTTGAAGAAAGTTATTTTTGGTTGTTTCCATTTGTATGATGAGTCTTGAATGCAAGTTCTACTCATTTTTCCTTTTCGCCTGTCTTGCGTTTAAATGTCCCTTTTAATTGCTTACATTAATTTTCTAGGATGACCAAGAGGTGTGTGAATACGATATGCCAGCCGAAAAATTGATTCCTTCTCACGGATATTTCGAGAACCCGGCTGAATTGATTCCAGTGTATTTCTTGTAAGAATCGTAGATTTTTCTATGATGAATATTAAAAAATTAATTAATTACATTAATTCAGATTACAGGTTGTTTTTAACAAGAAAACAAGTACCTACGCAAAAATAACGTGAAAAAGATGTGAAAAGGATTAAAGTGCGCCAATTTTGAATCAAAGCAAGAAAAATAAAACATGTTCATTTAGTGATAGAAATTATGGGGTTTGATTTAAATTCCTAAAATAGAAAGCGAATGAACTTATTGTATTTGCAGTTACACATAAAGCTGAATCTCAATTATTTTTAGATGCAAAGAGTACTGTTGCAACGAAGAATGCTGTGAAATGAATGGATTATTCCTTGGTTGTCTGATGTAAGTACAGCTAAAATACTGTTCAAAATTTAAAAGTATAAATGCACATAATTTGTTAAATATTCCCTTCTGGTAGGTAGTCATCATGTCCATAACTATGTACGATTTGCTGTTCATTTCAAGCTCTGTCGATAATCAGATTCAATTTGTATAAGTTTTGGTCTTGATTTCTCCTTATTTTATACATAGCATTCACTCCTTCTGCGGTTCATGGCCAAGTCAGGTGAGTCATCTGGGGATAGAAATTAGGATTTACAATTGGTAGATGCCAAAAAATTTAGATATTCTTTTTTAACTTATTCTGGTTAAAGCAGAAATTGACAGTATTATAAGTTTTTCGCCGGTGGATTTTTAAATTTACATAGATGTCAAAATTTCTTATAAATTTTAAATGTACATAGGTGTCCATTTTTTAAAGCTGAAAATGCGAGTTAACCCACTTTTATTAGAGCTTGGTGATAGCTGTTTATGGGTAGTGTGGTTTGTACATCAATAAAATCTGTTAACATTGGTAAATATTTATTCAGATTTTTATAATTATAATGCTCAATGGCGTAGTCTACTTCTATTGTCGTTTTGGTACACGAAGGTGGACGATTGTACGAAGGCCCCAAGAATTAGCTGCGCTACGGTTCTATAAGTCTAAGTTTAAGAATGGAGACGACCGTGTAATATTTGCTGAGAAGGCAGCTCGAATCGCCTTCAGGAACTCTATTATGATGAAAAATATAAGCGCTCGTCGTCAGCGGCGATCTAAAGTTACATCAAGCACACGCTCATCACCAGTGATAATTATTGACAGTGCTTAGAAATATTGGGTGATAAGCACATGTGGGCGTAGGAGGGGAGTTTAGGGGGTATTCACCCTCCTTAGAAGGCCGAATACCCCCAGAAACCAAAGTAGCCCCAGAATTCAATTTTTGACAATTTGTGTTTTTTTGTGATTATCTGATGCCAATGGATAGTGCTCGATGAGAAACGTTGACAAATGGTGTTAAATCCACCACAACATCATTTAAGAACCTTTTTTGACTTTTGAAATTTCGCACCCCCCACACGCTCCAGAATTTCGATGCTGCCCACCTATGAGGATAAGCTGGCTTACGTAACATTTATCAATTAGGGTATTGGTGTTGGTCGTTTTATCTTTGTAAACTGGTTTGATTTGACTTCAGCAATTTGAAAAGTCCCTCTGAAGTATGCCTTACACTATAAAGCGTAAAATTTTTTAAAGCAATACTTTGCAATAAATAGTTTTTATAGATACTTACATTAAATTAGTAATAAAGCTGTTTTTACTTATGTACATACATTATTTTTCAGCTCGATCCCGATATCTATAGAATAGCTTCTTCGAGAAAACGATGAAAACATCTTTTCAGTCCTTAAAGGGCCATCGGGATTTAAAATAAACAATAAAAAAGTTGCAAAAAGCGACTTGCTGTGCCTTGCTAATCAAGGTATTGGAAAGAAGCTAATGACGTTGAATTCACTATTCAAAATGCAAGCCATCACAATCTTAAACTGATAGCACTCTTCATTTGATTGATTCGTCCATCCAATGGGATCAACCATTGACATTGAAAGCAAGTCTTGACATTGTGCCAACACATAGTGAAATAGCACAAGGCGATGGAATACATGTGCTTCTTCATATAGTATTTGAATTGGTTGGGCTCGTTTGTGATCTAACATGCATATGGAAGCTGGCGTAATCATTTTGAAACACGACCATCATTTTTCAGATAGGCGCAGGCAAATAATATGTTGGATTTAACTGTTTTGAGCTCTTTAGTGCAAAACTGACCCAGAGTGCCCAAGCACAAGGTTTAGATCCAAATAACGTGCAATAGATGATAGCCAACCAAATGAAAGCCCTTACGCTGATTGGATGAATTTTTATTGTTTCGAATCACCTTACTGTAAAAAAGTCTCTAGAATTTCGAAACAGACTATAGGTATTCTTGCAGAAAATTCCTATTTTTAATCCATTTTGCCTTGTTTTTCACAAAGAACTTCCATTTTTTCACCCTGCAAGTCTTTATCGCAAACCTTTCCCCCATGTGCATGTACGATCTGAACCAAACATGAGCTTGGGGTTCTGAACCACATCTGGGCGTGGGCGGGAGGTTCGGGGGAGGGGGTATGCACCCCTCCCAAGAGGCCGAATTTACCCCAGAATGCCAAATCCCTCCTAGAATTCAATTTTTGGAATTTTCTTCTTTCCTTTCGCAATTTTTTGATGTTAATGGATAGTTCTCGATGAGAAACGTTGGAAAATTGTGTTTTTTCGCCATACCACCATTTTTAAGACCATTTTTTGACCTTAGAAAAATCTTGCAGCCCCAGAATTTCGGTGCTGTCCACGTATGGTCTGCACCCCTCCTTCAACGAATTTGGCAGATTCGTAAATTTAAGATAACCCCAGAATTAATTTTTCAGTGCTATTTTTGGCGATTTATCCCCATCGGATCCCTGAAATTCAGCCCCTGCCCATAAATAGTCTGAACCATACATGGGCAGCAAGAAAATTTTCGGGAGGGGTGAAATCAACAAAAATCGCCAAAACTATTACTAAAAATAGAATTATTGGGGTCTACAGTAATCTGAGGGGGTTTTCAACCTCTGCGTGGAGTGGGATGGTACTCCCTCCCACGCCCATGTGTGCTTTGAACTTCTTTAAAGTAAAAAAAGACCTCTAGAATAAAATTTTCAAGTTTTTTAGTTTTTCACGATTTTCTAATGTCAAATAGAGTTAATCGAAAAACCTGGAAAAAGGTATTTTTGCTCCTTCGACCTCGGCCCATAAATTAGGCGCTGCCCATGTATGGTGAGGAGTGAGAGGGGTAGGTGCCTACGAAGCACTTCGCGGAATCGTAAATTCTTGGAATTTACAGCTATCTAGCAAGCAGTATAGGATCAGGATTTTTTGACGGGCGGAATTAATTTTTCTATAATAAGTTCTGTAAATTATGCGCCAATAGTGAAATTGCGGTTTCAACTAAATTATGAAATTCGACACATTCTTGGATACGTAATGTTGTACCTACTTGTACAGATTATATTATAGGCAGGTAGCTAATTTTACGAACCTATCGTTATTCATTTTTAAATATAACAAAGATCAAGTTATTTTGGCGATGGTGCTCTGAGGCTCCATGTTCCAGCGATGTATAACTATTCTACATATTTACATCTACCCAAAATTATCAATCATCCAGAAAATTATATAAAATGTGGGATGTACCCCACTTCCAGAATTTAAAAGATTGCCAGAATCCCAAAAACTGAATTTTTAAAGCTTTTTTGCGATTTTGCTTAATCAGATTCCTCAAAACATTGGTTATTGCCCATTTATGGCCGTCAACGCAAATAAAGCATGCTTTTGACGCGTACAATCATTTTTAAGCGAAAAAAGTTCTATATAAAAATTTTTGGTGCTGAGGGCCCTTTCGATTTCTTGTAAGTATAAGTTTTCAGCGTGAAAATTTCTGCTTCATAACATTGAAGAAAATTGACTTAAAATACTCTTTTTATATCAGCCTTTGCATCCACGATAGCATCATTTAACAGAAAAGCCATAAAAGGGGAATTTCGAGTATAGGCTTTTATTCTTTAATTTTTTCACTACATGCTCATGATCATGATCTGTGTTTTGGGTTGTGTTAATGCAAGACATTTTGCCAGATTTTTCAAGAAAATGGGCATCTCTCTAACATTAATTGGTCAAATTGATTAAAAGCGACATCGATTTGCAAATTTTACATAAAATTAAACAAATAGTCAGCACCAACATTTATCGCAATTCGTCAGAAACTGGATCTCTTTGCTGTGTATATTCTTGGTAGGGGTTTTGGGGACCCCAATTAATCTACCACCGAAGGTTCCTGGTACCTAGAATTACCAATAATCGAGAAAATCATGTAAAATATGTGTGTTTAAACCCACTACCACAATTTGAGAGACTGTCAGAATCTCAAAAAATAAAATTTTGAAGCGTTTTTGCAATTTCGCTCCATCAGACTCCCAAAAATTAGTCGTTGCCTATTTATGACCATGAAACATAAAGAAAACTTACTTTTGACGTGTGTCTTAGCCTAAAAAGTACTATACAAAAAATAAGGGCTGAGGGCCATCCCGATTTCTCGTGAATATGTCTTTTCAACATGAAAATTCTCGCTTTATATCGTCAAGCAAATCGATCATAACATTCTCTTTCTATATCTGCCTTTGCATCCACGATAGTAACAGAAATGCCATACAAATGAATTTCGAGAGTATAGGCTTTTATTCATTAATCTTTCTACAACCTGCTCATTGAGTGTTTTAGATTGTGTGAATGCAAGAGACATTTGCCAGATTTTTCAAAGTAAAAAAGGGCTTCTTTCTAGCATTAATTGTTCATTTTTTATCCTGTGCAGAGCTTGCTGAGGAACACTCTAAAATATCAATATTATCGTCTTGCAGTTTAAGAGACTATTTGATTCAGAATTTCTTTTCTCCCTAATTCAGAAGATCGATGCGTCACTGTTTTTCAGCACAATTCTAAAAATGTTCGGCGCTTCGCGCCCAATGCTTCAGTGGACATTGTCTATGTATTGCATGCACAAATAAAAGCAGAAATATCCTTCTGCCTAAAGAGATCCTGAAATTTTCCTAATCAAAGCTTTAGCAAAAGTTGATGAAATACGTATGAGCATCTTTTCGCAGAAAATTGTTAAAGATTTTGAAAGTTCACCTTGTACCAAAAATAATTTTGAACGAAAGTAGACAATTAAAAACGGCAAAAACCGCTATTTCACACGTAAATACCGAAGTTGTTTAAGCAATTTTTGACTGTTGGGAAGGGCTGTAAGTTCGGTCTAGGACGTTTTGGCGGCGGCCGTTTTGGCGACGGCCGTTTTGGCGACGGCCGTTTTGGCGACGGCCGTTTTGGCGCCGGACTGAAATTTTTCCTCAAAATTGCTGGAAATTAACGAGGAAACTGTACAATAACTTATTTTTAACGCTCAAAGAACTAATGTTATCATTTTAATCAGATGTTTAATCAGTTTTACAGAATCAGAGCAGAAATTTTTCGCAGACCTATGTAATTACTTGTACATATGTAAATTTATTCAAATGCATGCATGCACACACCTATAGTTCTGTTTCATTTATTGGAGAGCTTGTTAAATGAATTAAGTTCGCATAAATTAGGCTACAAAAGTGATATATTAGCATGTCGCAGACTTTTAAAGAAACTTAACGATTAATCCTTATTGTCTAACTATGGACGCAAATTCATCGTTTGCTCAGAGCTATGTGCCTCATTTTAATATTGTTGAATCTAGGTTGTCATTTTTAAGCGCATTCGTTATTCGAATTATGTCTTATATTACTTTGTTCGCTTTATCGTTACATTCCGTCTGCTTTAACGTGAATCGGCATCTTCGATCAAAACCTCTGTTGTGGTTTTAAACAATAAAAAATGAAAAGTAAAGTAGATGTCGCACATGGATAAACTCGAATTTTTTCACTTTCTTTCAGTTCACCTAAGGCAGAATTGTGTAGCATCAAATTACCAATTTACCAAAGTAAAAAATCGATTTTTAGTAATTATATATTAAGGTAGGTATTGATAAAAACGATTTATGTAGATCAAGCAATGGCCATGCTCATGCGCATTGGCACTTTATGGCCCGAATACCCGAAAGCGGAGTAAATGTACTCCGAGATGAGGCTTACTCCCGAGTTAGTCACTCCAGAGTAAATCGCGAAGTAACTTACTCCGAGATTCGGTATACCCGACAGTGGAGTAAGCATGGAGTAGTAACTCCGGAGTAAATCGTGGAGTAAAGCATTTACTCCGGAGCAAATCATGGAGTAAAGTTGCTTCGAAGTGAATTGTATAATGTTTTACATAGTTGATGACGCGCATCTGTCTGATTCGCTCATTTGATATATCCGTTCACATTATCACCACACATGGGCGTGGGGGGTTATGGAGTATGCACCCCCCAGACGTTGAAATACCCCCAGAAATCGAAATACCCCCAGGACTCAAATTTTGAAATTTTTTTTGCTTTTCTAGCGATTTTTTTGATGCTATTGGATAGTGCTTGATGAGAAACGTCGAAAATAGTGTTTTTTTCGCTATACGACCACTTTTAAGATCATTTTTTGTCCTTTGAAAAATTTTTCACTCCCTCCCAGAATTTCGGTGCTGCCCACTATGATTGCCATGCCTCGAGCATGTTTACAAAAAAGGATTATTTAAATAGTTGATTATTTTCATTGATGCAAAACCTAGCTTGATAAATTTACCACTCAATAAAATTTCAACATGGATGAGAAGAAAAAACGTGACACAAACTTTTCAACAGCGGAGACCGAATTTTTAGTCGAGTGTATAATGCAATACAAGGATATCATCGAAAATAAGAAAAACGGATGTATCCACATCTTTAGCCAAGAAATAATCGTGGAAGATGATTGAAAAAATGTTCAGGGAAAATTCGGACTGTAACGATCGAAGCGTAGCTAAATTGGGAATAAAATGGAAAGATTTGAAAAGGGGTAAACGATTACCGGAAAATTGCTCGCCAACAATTGCTCGAGAACAATTGCTCGCCAACAATTGCTCGCCCATCAATTGCTCGCCTAGCAATTGCTCGCCCAGCAATTGCTCGCTCAGCAATTGCTCGCACAGCAATTGCTCGCCCAGCAATTGCTCGTCCAGCAATTGCTCGCCCAGACAATTGCTCGCCCAGCAATTGCTCGCCCAGCAATTGCTCGCCCAGCAATTGCTCGCCCAGCAATTGCTCGCCCAGCAATTGCTCGCCAATCACCAACAATTGGTAGTCGAACGATTACTTGCTGAGCAATTGCTCGCCAGTGAATTTATCACATGGGAACCGCTCCTAAGCATTGTTGCTTCTCATTTATTTGAATCAGCAATTGTCATTCTATATAGAAATCATATACGCTATAAAAATGGAAGGTTCGTTAACTTCAAAAATCGACCATCCCCGGATCTTGTAATCATCTGGTCTGAACAAAATGGTTTAATTAAGTACAATTTAGTTCTGCTGTGATGTTGCATGAATTTGCCCTCATACATTTATCTATGTACAGATTGTTTCGTTTTTGGTAGGAAAGAGAGAAGAAGCAGTAGTTTCAGTTTGAAAGTATTCATTTTTAGTGTACTAAAATGATTTTTAATTCCTTTAATTTTAATTTTCAGTTTTAATGCACTCAATAAAGTCGACAGGTGCTCGCCACCGCCAGGCGATTGCTCGCCAATCACCTGTGATTAGTCGAGAAATGCATTTTTGAGTTTTTTTAATTCGTTTCATCAGTTACAAGCTGATCATTGAAGCAAAGTAATTCAAGTCGGAAATTTTTCCGATTTTCAGAACAGGTATTTGGCAGCGCAGAATTTTTTCATGTATGAGCGCAAATTTATGCTACATCACAGCAGAACTAACTTGTACTTAATTACAATCGCTCAGCAAGTAATCGTTCGGCTAGCAGTTGTTGGTGATTGGCGAGCAATTATTGGGCGAGCAATTATTCGTCGAGCAATCATTTGGCGAGCAAATGATGGGCGAGCAATTGTTGGCGAGCAATAGTTGGCGAGCAATTTGCTGGGCGAGCAATTGCTGGACGAGCTTTCTGGGCGAGCAATTGCTGGGCGAGCAATTGCTGGGCGAGCAATTGTTCTCGAGCAATTGTTGGCGAGCAATTTTCCGCACACGGGGTAAACAAATTCGCTCAACGCAAACTTTCATATAGAAAAATAGCATCGTCAGAATTATTTTGAAAAATTGTATTTTATACGGCTGGCCTAGGGTGCCCAGATGTACTGTACTGATTTTTAGAAGCTCGTCCTGATTCTAGAAATGTCCTGATTTTGTCCTGAAATTCGAGTTCCCGTCCTGATTTGTCCTGAACCTTTTACAAATTTTAAGATAATAACGCTGAGCGTTAAATAAAGTATGTTGCGCTCAGTTAATTACTGTAAACAAGATTGCTCTGTTCATTAAAGCTGACCAAATCACATGAAATTTAAACCGCACTATTATCCGCTCTGGTCAGAAATTAAATATGAAAAATTCATTTTTTGATGAAACAAATGAGTTACACTCATTATTGGAAGCTTCTTCTGATGAATTTAATAATTTTTGATTAATAAAAATGGTCAACTTTGTTTCAAACCAAAAAATTTGTTGATTTGAAAACTCTAGTTAGCGTAATTTTTTCGATCCCTAAATCGAACGCGGCTGTGGAACGAGTATTTTCCTTGTGCAAAAAGCAGTGGCTTGCTTCAAATTAAATAATTCTTTATCATGTGGTGAAATGTATAAAAAGATTTTGGGTGACGAAAATTTGCTGAATCAGATATCGTCTAACAGTAAATACGTGTGAAATTAATGTTTCATTGTAGTGATAAACGTTATTTTAAAAAGAGCTACTTTTTTTCAAATGTCCTGATTTTGGAGCAAAGGTATCTGGGCACCCTAGGCTGGCCATCGTTTTTAAGCATTAAAAAAGCATTCTACAATCACTCACAATTGTTAAGCGAGCAATTGTTCGTCGGGCAATCATTTAGCGAGCAATTGCTAGGCGAGCAATTGTTGGCGAACAATACTTAGCGAACAATAGTTGGCGAGCAATTGCTGAGCGAGCAATTGGCTGGGCGAGCAATTGCTGGGCGAGCAATTGCTGGGCGAGCAATTGCTGGGCGAGCAATTGCGCTGGGCGAGCAATTGCTGGGCGAGCAATTGCTGGGCGAGCAATTGCTGGGTGAGCAATTGCTGGGTGAGCAATTGCTGAGCGAGCAATTGCTGGGCGAGCAATTGCTGGGCGAGCAATCTGGCTGGGCGATAAATTGCTGGACGAGCAATTGCTGGACGAGCTGTTCTCGAGCAATTGTTGGCGAGCAATTTTCCGCACACGCTATTTTAGCGCTTATGACAATTTTCGAGGTCATTTTGATCCAAAAAAGCTAAATTTTTGACCCCGCCTGGTCAGTTGACCCCTCTACCTCACAGATCAGCCATGCTGTGCATCTATGGTCATGACCATACGTGGGCAGCACCAAAATTCTAGGGGGTGGGGGGTGCAAGATTTTTGAAAGGTCAAAAAATGGCCTCAAAAATTGTGGTATGGCGAGAAAACACCATTTTTCAACATTCATCATCGGCATTAAAAAAATGCGAAAAAAACACAAAAAAAATCAAAACTTGAATTCTGGGGGTATTTTGATTTCTGATGGGATTTTCGGTTTCTCAAGGGTGTTCATATCCCCTCCGAACCCCCAAGCCCAGGTGTGGTCATGACTCATGACTGTTACCAAGACACAATCCTTGCCCAATCGAATAGTCTTAGTTTGAAGAAAGTATGACTTTTCTGAGTGATAAATTATTTTGACAGGCAAGAATCAAAAACATGCAAACTCAAGAGAAGAAAAAGCCTAATTCATAATTTATTTCAAAAACGGCTCTAAAATATACACTAACGTTGCAGTAAGAAATATGAGAAAGACATTTCTGAACGCAGAATTGAATTCATTACAACATGATATATCTAAACTTTTTATATTTCGTCTAGATGTTTGTTTTTTAAGGTAGCAGATCATTTCCAAAAAATCCTTTACAAAAGTCGAATACTTTTTAGAGATATTAATATCACATATAGAAAATTAAGAAATCCCCAAAGCAAGATAATTCATTTTAAACCTACCTTCATTTGCTTTCATCTTTCTAATATATCGATCTGAATTTGGCGATTTATCCGACCTTGTACCTCTACTACACTGCTTACGAGGTTTATCGCATACCAATTCTTTCAAAGGCGATCCACAGTCAATATCGTCTACGCGATTCGATCCTCTTAGATTGACTGAAATTGGTATTTTGGCTTCTCCAAACGGCGTGTAATTTGCGTTTGCACCGGTCATTAAATCTTGATCCAGTAAGCACGGATGAGTAGGAAATGTGGTGAGATTTCTCGATACGGCTATGGGTATTACGGTATGTGGAACGCCAATGATTTGCATAGATGCTTCCTCGATGTCCGCGTAAGCGCATGGTAAAAGAATGACTGGAGCTGCTGAGGTCGAACTCTGGACGTAAGGCGCCATGAAATTTTGGTGGTCAAGTACATCATCTCTCCTGGCCGATGCTTCCATTGGTTCACTCCGATTCGTCACGTGATCGTGGCTTGGCTGATTCTGATTGGCCGAAATTATCGGCGACTGATTTTCGCAAATTTTATTCAAAGTAGGAGCGTTGGCGTTAACGACCGACGCCAGCGCTATTAATCGGGCGTAAAAGCTTGACAGAATTTGCGCATAGTCTTGAGTCGGTGGCAGACTCTGACCTGTTTCCGATGGAGACAAATTGGAATCTAGAAATAAAAACAGTCTCATTCTTAAACCCTATTGACAAATCAGCATGCAAGCGAAAAAGAAAATTAAAATAGATAAAATCGCAATTGATTATGAGGACTTTGATACCTGAACTTTCTTCCTAATGTTGACATTTTGATTTGCTTTTAATCAGATTCTCTCTATAAATACAAATTGAATAAAGGCAAATTTAACTATCATTCTCCGTTATTATCAATTATAACTCTGTTGATTCGATTTTTCTATTTGTTTTCATTCTGTTGTTATTAAGCTTTAAACTAATATCGTCAGAAATTTAACTTAATATTGAAAATCGAAATGATTTGATAAACGAGCTAATCAAACCCTAATAAAAATAGGTAGCTGATGCAATTTCCGAAACATGTAGTCGAAAAGCTGTACAATTTTGCATTTTGATGGTATAACAGAGCGAAATTAAAACCATACTACAAAATTCAGATTTTTCGCTTGCTTTTTCTTGTATTGTATATTTTAGACAAAATTAATTTTGGGTTGTACATTGCCACATAAAAATTTTTAAACAAATATAAAAAATGGAGCAAAATATAGTCAAAGTACAGTCTACGGCTCTAAAATTTTGCATCTTTGATCGAAAGATTGATAAAAGCCTTCAAACAACCGTTTTTTAGATTTTTTGAAGTGGGTGAATGGAGATTGAAAACCTGTCCTAGGTAAAGTTAGAACCATACATGGGCAGCAGTCAAATTCTGAGGATGTTCTAATGGGTCTAAATTACCAAAATTAGCACGAAAAATTCAATTCTAGGGGTCTATCGATTTTTAAGTGGGGGAAGGGATAGAATCCACTGGATTCTTGGAAGGGTCCGGATCATAGGTGGACGGCAACAAAGTTCTTGGGGTTCAAGATTTTTTTCAAAGATAAAAACAGCCTCAGAAATAGGGTACGGCGGAAGCAAATACCATTTTTAACGTTTCTCATCGAGCACTATCCATTGACATCAAGAAATTGCGAAAAAACCACAAAAGTTTTCAAAAATTGAATTCTAGGGGGTATTTTCTTTCCGGGGAGGGTATTTTGGTTTCTGGTGAGTGGACATGCCCCAAAGCCCCCGACTGCACCTATAGTTCATAACCCCAAAATTAAAGCGATCAGTGACTAAAGTTAATTACCACCAATAGAGTCTGATTCTGTCGGTGAACTTTCAAGCCTATTCAAGTCCGCTGGCCTTTGAGTGCAATAGTGAGTTTGATGGGCCTCCAGAATCGATAATTTGCTAAACCAGGTTCCACAATATCCACAAGGAAATGCTAAATATGTATCAAACAATGCAGAAACCAATATGTAAGAGGCATAAAAATGCGCTAATTTAACCTAAAGCAGTCTATTTCTCTTACTCACTGCATAAAAAATATAGCATGAAATGTTCAAATCGAATCTCTCTTTTTCGTAACACGCGGTACAACTAATAATTTAGAGCAGTTGTGCGGCCCATCAGCCAAATTTTAGTCTCGTTAAGTTCTGCAAAAAAATCTAAAATTTTCAAGAGATAAAAAACGACTACCAAAATACATTTTAAGCTTATTTTTAAACTCATTGTAGAGCTTTGCGTTTATTTGTCAATTTGACAAATTATTCCTTTGAGAGTCCTGATCGAATACAAAGACCGAAATTTTATAATTTTAATTAGTCAGGCTTAGATTGAGACCATAGGTAGACTTAAGGAGATCGGGAATTCGGGAAAGTTGGACCAGACATGCACATGGGTGGTTTGGAGGATAAGTGGGCAGCAAGAAAATTTTGAGGAAGGAGGGGGTGCGAAGTTTTTCAAAGGTCAAAAAATGGCCTTAAAAATGGTGGTATGGCGAAAAAAACACCATTTTTCAATGTTTCTCATCGAGCACTATCCATTAACATCAAAAAATTTCGAAAAAACAAAAAAAATTTCTAAAATTGATTTCTGGGGGAGGGGGTTATTTTGATTTCTAGGGTGGGAGTATTTTGGTTTCTCGGAGGGTGGGAGTGCATATCCCCAAACCCCATTCCCTCCTTACGCCCAGGTGTGGTTTGGAGTCTACCCCTCAGAATGGAAAGATAAGAAATTTTGTGGAAAAATAGAGACAAAGTAAAGACCAGAAATTGATGAAAATCCACAACTTTTCATAAAAAACGCTGAAATTGACCAGAAACTGTGGAATAACATAGTTTTACAGTTTTTTATCATTTACGTTAAATTTTGATGTCATTTTGGCACAAAAAGCTATATAACTGATTGTCCCCAAAGACCGACCCCCAGATCGACCATGCCCTGCAACCATGCTGTTAACCTCAGAATCAAAGGAAGGATGAATGTAATTTACAATGGTATATGAAAAAGTGAAATCGATTATACATTTTCAGATCTTAGCGCAAAGAGCTTAGCAACAACTTGCTATGCTTCTTGAAACTTTTTCGTAAAAGGAGTTCGATCCAGTTTTTATAGTTTTCATGTTACGATTTTAATCATTAATAGAGTTCAGTTAAATAACTTGTTCAACGAGTAAAATTGTAATGATACGAAAATAAAAAAGAGGTACATCCGTACTGAAAATTATCAGTTATTATATATAGACATTGCTATAGAATTTATACGTGCTCGGCGCAGGCTGTGTCTAGGAAAGTGAGGCAATTAACTTATTATAATCAAAATTGGACTGGAATTCCAACGTAAATTTTCTCTTTCGCTAGGATCGTCAAAACCAGCAATGGTGCTCATAGATGAGTGGGGTATGGGCTGTAAACCTAAGAATCTGAATTCCTGATATCTCTAGACTCCAGAATGAAATTTTTAGCGCTTTTCTTCGCGATTTCGCCCAGTGAGACGTCCTAATTGATTATAGCTCATATATATTGCGCTCCATAAGTTTTTGTGCGTATGAATGTGATTTATAACGCTTGTCTTATCGGCATTTTTGCTAAGGCTATGTTGTTAAGTTGCTGATGAGGAGATACATTAAGAATCTAAGCAAAATACAGGAGGAAAAAACGGAATTCAAACTATATAATTTACCTTTACCTTAATTACTCAAATGTGACTGTTATTGACTCGCGTTTTGCTGCCAATTTAACCAATGACGCATAATTTTTTATCCTAATTGCTTCATGTGAAAATACACATCCCACGCATGAAAATGTTTTTCAAATGTTTAGATCCAAAGGATCTGAGAAACTGCTCGCGGAAGACGTTCCTTGTTTCATATTAAGAAATGTCTTCTTTTTTCATTAGTTTTGAACGGTATTAGTCAAGTATTCTGGCCTGCTTTTTAAACAACATGGTAGAAACCATTTTTTTTATTTTGAAATTCTTTTGGCCTCTCAATCTTACCTTGTCCATATATTGATCATTATTGTTTGCTTACCCTTTAAAGGCAAAATCGCAGGATTTGCATTCATTTCTACTGTATTCTTCTTCAAAGTTCTAGCCGCCTAAATTGGCAAAATCGTTGTTGAGACATGATCGATTAGAGAGTTTTGTGCAAAAACAATTCTATTAGAAAAGTAATAAATATACAAATTTAATTTGTTTAATTTGACATATAATAATCACGTCTAAAATTCATAGTTTGATTAATGGATAGGTCGACCATGCCTGCAAAAACTTATTGCTAGAGCATTTTATAGGAAGAAAAAACTAATTTAATATGATAAGTCATCGGAACAGAAAAAAAGGCAAAATGAACAAATCAAAAAATAAATAAACACATAAAATTATTGATAAAATCTAGGGCAAATAAATTTGCAGAATAGAAAAGATAGGATAAATTAATAAATAAAATAAAATAAATAGTCGAAGAGAAATATTAATCTAAAGAAAACAGAAAAGATGCAAAAAATGAAAAAGCATATCTAGAAAAGAATCGTATTGATCAATTACAAGTATGTGAGACGCGTTAGAGTTTGAGCAAAATTTATAAAATCACGTTTTCTCGGGCGCTTGAGGTTTTATTTCTCCCTAGGCTAATGACCTGCCAGTCCCACGAGAAAATGGCAGCTGACACCCAGAAATGTTGATTTTTTCGAAAAAATATCTTTTTAAGTAAATATATTGCTTAATTTACTCAAATACATGTTATTGATCTTTTAGATTTCAGATTCTAGAACGAACAAAGACCTTAAACATCAAAACAGTGCTTGTGACGTGTACCACGGTTTTTAAGCCCAAAAATAAAATTTTTAATACTTTTTTTGGGGCTGACTCCCCCTCCCTCTGACGCCTTCTCTTCTCCACGGTACATGCTTGATATGAAGCCTATAATCTAGTTGCTGTTTATTCATGATCGTTGCGTGAATTTTAAGAAAATATAAATGAAACGAATGAATGAAATGAATCACACCAAATACATGTGAATACAAGAAATATATATGTCTAAATCTGATTCATATCGCTTAATTTTGTGCAAATACATAGGCATTATAATCGAAGTGCTAAAATTTTCAATAATGACAAAATGTCTGTATATAAAAACTTTTATTATTTTTTTTAATTCTTTCAAAATCCTCTATTATTGCGTCTAATATTTTTCAAAAGTTGGAAGATACGCAAATGCTGATCGACTACAGGAGAATCGTACATGAGATTTCATTTATCATAGAAGATTTTGGGTAATTATTCTTATGCTTAGGAATAAAATATAATATTAAGAAATTTAAACAAATTTTTTATGTGTGCATTCTTAACCGACGAACGTTTAAACACTTTGTTATAGTCGTAAACACATGGGCGGGAGGAGGTCTGGGGATCTGAAAAAGACATGCACATGTAGGATTTAGGTTTTAGACCCCCTTCCTTACCGAATAGAATAATGGAAAATTTTGTGCGAAAAAATGAGCGACAAAATGAAGTCCAAAAATAGATGAAATTTGAAAATTCCTTTTCAAAATTGCTTCAAATTTACCATAAACTGTGTAATAACGTAGTTTTATAGCTTTATAAACGCTTATACCAATTTACCAGGTCATCTTGGCCCAAGAACGCTTTATTTTCGACCCTCCTCAGATGGGCTGACTCCACCCTAGATCGGTCATGCCTGTGCATCTATGGTTGAAGCCCCGCAATCCGGCGACCCCTCCCCCTAAAAAAATCGATAGACCCTATCAGAATTTAATTTTTGGTGCTATTTTTGGTAATTTTGCCCCATCGTACCCTCTCTAGAATTTGGTTGCTGCCCATGTGAAAGTCGTTTGTTGTCTCGTAAGGTGATCAAAAGGAAGGCTTAATTCATGTATCATCATGATAGCCTTTTGCATTATTCAGCAAGGCCCGGTTGCTATACCTCGCGACCAGGCAATTGGATCAACATAAACAATTTAATATTTTAAGCTGAATCAACATTGAAGCTTTATATCGCTATACTAAAATTTTTATGGCAACAAATTACACATAAAAATTTTATGTTGATTCTACAGATTATTTTTTTTACATTGAGCACTCGAACTTAAGCTCGAGCTGAACTGGGCTTGGACTAAAGCTCGAGCTGAAGCACTAAATCAGATCAAATTAACTAGGTGACATATGAAGAATACTGTAACCTGTGATAGCACATGATGTATGAGTGTGTTTGTGAATGTGTGCAACGTATACCTAAATGTGGAATATTTGATGTGCATATGCTCATGCATACATTTCATAAGCAAGTCAAATGTGTACCTATTTAAAAGCATAACAGTTTATACCGTCAGTCATAATTTTGATTGAATATCTTAAATTTTGAATTTAACCTTCCGTTTAACATCATGTTTTTGCAGTCGAAGTGCACCATCATGGCAAAAACCAGTGCATATTGAGCTATGCCTTCTTAACATTCTCTGACAGCTATTACCTTCCTTTAGTGTAATTTTCATGCTCTTTCTGAATATATATGTTATTTTCTGTGAAAATTATTTTTGAAAGAGGTATAATTAAAAAAAAACTATCACAATGCATAAGAATGGGCACCTGTTGGACATTATGCAAAAACAAGAAAAAGTAGATTTCTGTTGTCTTAAACATATCCAGAGGATGCATTTAAAGAGCTGGAAAGTAATAAACCACTGAATTTTCATATTAGAACCTTATTTTCCCATCTCGAGTTTTTGTGGCATTGCTGTAAATAGGCCAAAAAATGCCTATTTCTTACTACTCTATAACTCCTCTTCGAGCTAAACCATGAAAAACGATGTAACTGAAGCAAAACTTGGCTACACAAAGTTTTGGACACATGGATTAGGTAGAAAAGAAACAAATGTCACGAAATTGATTCATTATGCCTCCGGCGTAGGACATGGTAAACGGGGTATTAAATTAATTTCATTTTTTATTTTAAATTTTTACTAATTTTGATCTTAATTTTTAGTTTTAAGAATCTTATTCATGTCACAGTGTTCTGCATTCTTTTTTTCAAGAAAAGTAATCAAACTGCTTGTACTTAAAATATAATTTGCTTTTTATTTATTATTTTTGCAGAAATTTTTAATAATTTTTTGTGTAGTCTTACAAAGCTGAAATCTCTCAAGATTATTTTACTCATTTCAAACGTCGTTTTGACAAACATTTTCAGATTGAAATACGTTTCAGAGTCGCCAAATACAGATAGAGTTCGAGATTAAGCCTGATGGGTAGTAGGTCTAGCTTTAAGACAGCGCTGATCGCAACATCTAGCTCAATCACGGAACGAAAATAATATTGCAACCCGCTTAAGCTTAAGCTCGAGCTTAAGCTTGAGCTTATCCCGACGTCGCGATCAACTGAGTTCGAGCTTAAGTCCGAGGCAATGCAACGGATGATTACGAGGTCGCTTAAAAAAAGTTCGACTTGATAGCGAACTCGAGCTTAAGCTTAAGTATTGCAACCGGCCTTAAAATTTCTAATCTTCCTGAATGATCATTAAATCATAAAACGAAATTAAAATCAAGTGAAATTAAATTATATTAAATTTGAATTATTACCGTCTTTCCTACTCCACAGCGCCCAACATCAGCATCCATGGCGCGTAGTGAAGAATGAGCAGCCGTTGGACTTGTTACAAGATTACTGTGCGAGTACCGCTTGCAACTTTGTATTTCTGTCACTGGACTGCTCCTTTTATTGCATTCCATTGTTTTCGTGCTGATGCAACAATCAGGCGAAAAATTTCCTGTTGTCGCAATTTCCGCAATGCTGACCTTCGATTCCGTCAGCCTATCTGATTCACAAGTTGCCCCATCTTCCTTCTTAAACGACGCAATTCTTTTTATTCTTTTATTACTGTGGCCGAAATCTTTCGACGCGCCTTGATCCAAATCGCTACTTATACGGTTCGTTTCCTCAGCCACTGGCTCGTCTTGTTGGTTTTTGGGCAAAGAAGGCATCATTTTTCGCCCTTGTGATAGTTTCATTCGGCTGGCCGGTTTTCCACTTATTGTCACTGCTGTTGTAAAAGCGAATGTGGAGATGAAATTTTCGCATCCGCTGCTGATTCTTTTTTTACAGATCGTAGATCCGGCTTGATTTAATACTGCTGATAAGAAAGGGAAAGTTTCGATTCTATCCGTGACGACCTATATTGACAGTAACTTAATCGCTATACTGTATATTGAAAATCCTTTAATTCGTGAATGAGCACTACGCAAGTCTTAATGCAGTAATTTCTTATTTACTGCCGAAATATTCTAGACCACGTGGTATTATAAAAACTCTCTACAGTAAGAAAAATATGTTTCGCTATTCAGATCATGTCTACTGAACAAAGCATCGATTTGTCGATGGCAGTCAAAAAATGTAAAAAACACAAAAAAGTAAGGTAGAAAACGGTCAAGGAAGGCGCGTGAATTAATTGCTGACTTCGTAAAATTTGCACAACGCTGCTTTAGTCGAAGGTAGCTTGATATTATCAATTAAATCATAATCTGCAAAGATGTCATAATTTTTTCAACAAAAAAGATCTTTGATGAGTCAATGAAAAGTTTTTTTCTGAAATAAGACAAAAGGCCAGATTAGTACAGTAATCGTAGGCTAATGATCTAAATTTAATACATTTTTTTGCCCTGATCGACGGATTTCACTAAATTAAATCATCTTTAGTTCGATAAATTTATTTATGAACTCCAGTATTTTACCTCCTATATATATATATATATATATATATCGCACAGCAACAGACTTGTTCTACGAGCTAGCTAGAAACAACTCAAAGGCGCAAACAAAATTATGGGATACAATGGGGCAGAACGTTCAAAAAAAGCATAAGATATAATTCTGGGGACTATCAATTTCAGTCGTAGTCTCGATTTTCGATGAAATCTTCCCAAAGTGCCCCTTGGGCTTTGTCCCTCGCGCTTCTGAACCCTCTTTTGAATTTCTACGTGAAAAGCATTAGAACATATGTATGTTATGCAGAGAGTTCTAAGTGAATTTTTCGCTCCAAAAATATCATTCTTTAACCACTCGCAGCATTTTTATATTTTTTTAAATTTTGCATGTTTTTATGTTTCAGAGGAGCATCATTGAGACCGACTAAAAATTGTGTTGTAAACGTTCTGCGGGACTAAGCCAATCAGAACGGCGGGAGTTAGCTCATCCTACATGTGATAGATGATAGCATCGATACACACCAACATGGGCGTAGGCAGGGGGGGGGCGGGAGCGCCCCCCATTTAGCCTAAGAATAATTTTAAAAAGGTGAGGAAATGCATGAAACTTGGCATCATTTTATCGAATAATCTCAAAATTGTCAGCGCTTCTGCGCCGTAAAATCATTATTTCAGTTAATTTAGGCCCAAGCGCGGCCAAAAAACGTCATTTTTTATAGATTATTAAGAGAAAGTAAAATTTTTTTGAAACGTCTGAATTTTATGAACTTAATGGATAGAGCATGTTCGCAAACGTCAGAAAATGCACTTTATTTGGCGCCCCGGCGAATATATTCCTGAATATAGGGTCACCAATTTCGGACCGCCCACCCCCTTCCTTAAAAAAATCCTGCCTACGCCCTGCACACAAAGTAATACGACTACAGTCTCCATCACTGCTTACTAAAATACTTGGTTAGGCACCTATTTTGGGTTTTCGTGCTTCGTCAATTCCTTTTTCAAATTTGTTTGGTTTGTGTTGCTTTCGCCGTGAATTAATCAACATCGCATCTCTAAACGAAAGCAACAAAAAATATTCACTCTTTTTATTTAAACCCGCTTCACCATGTAACCCTAGCAGACCGCATATTGTCTACCATTTCCATCTCAGTTTTGCAAAATACGTTAAAAAATAAATTTACAAATATGTCACAATTTAGACATTGTCGCAGAGATTACAAAGAATAAAGTGACGTCATAAACATACCTACTCGAAAAAAGCTATAATTATATCGGTGTAGTTAAATTCAAAAACTTTTAATGCTCATAAAAATTCCGAAAAATTGATAGTAGGGGCGAAAAACTCATTTTCTGATATTTTATATTAAGCCCTTTCTAATTTAAAAACTGAAAATTCAATTTTATCGGGGTATGAAATCTAAAGGCAAAAGTTCTTTAGATTTTTGTGTCCATTCCGGCTTCTTCTCTCTCTCTCTTGTGTGCAAATAACTTGTCATAAGACAGGCCTGAGTGAAGAGAGCTTCGATGGAGGTGAAATGGCCTTACGAGTTGACGTATAAATCTTCGAAGCTAGAAAAATATCTTTATTGGCTGTGATACTCACACCTGGGCGTGGGGGTTTAGGGGGTATGCACCCCCCAGAAACCAAAATACCCCTCCAGAAATCAAAATACCCCCAGAATTCAATTTCTAAAATTTTTTTCGTTTTTTTCGCAATTTTTTGACGCCAATAGATAGAGCTTGATGAGAAACGTCGAAAAATGGTGTTTTATGGTCATACCACCATTTTAGGGCCATTTTTTGACCCTCAAAAATCTTGCAACCTCCCCCCAGAATTTTCTTGCTGCCCACGTATGGTGATACTGGATTTTAAAACTAAAATAAAGTCTGGCCTTTCCGTTGTTTCTGATCTTTAAAATTGCCTTTGTATTTTAAACAAATAACTCTTATTTTTGGTTTTGAGTCTAGGCTTGCTACATGACGACATGATGTACTTAACGCTCTGTTATTCACAGTTGATTCGGCTCTTACACATTTTTTTAAATACGCATGACCAGATTACGTTTAATTTGATAACATGGTAAATAAGACATTAGCGTAAAATTATAGAAATACTTTCAGCTTTCATCGTGCATTATTAAGTTTTTTACAGGAGAGTTTGACTCGAAATATTCTGAGTATGCTTCCAACACAAAAATTAACGGTCTAATCATAAGTTAATAGAACATGGGATTGCGTGAAATTTGTAGGTATAAAAGTACATGTTTTCTTATTCGAACCCAGTATAGTTTCCCAAGGTTGAAAATTCAGGGGTAAAAGAAATCCAAAAAAAATTTTAACATCTTCACTGCTTTTGTACCCAAAAATAATTGCAGAAAATGTTTGATAGCTGAAAATCGTCTGACAGTGATTCAAGTCTCGGACCCTAAGGAAGGGGGTGATACCCCCTCTCACCCCTATGAGAGTGTGTGGAACACAGCTTAGCGAAATGTTTAAAAGAGAAGAGGGTATGTAATATACACGATGGTTATAGGTTATCTGGATCACACATAAATTCGCCTAAATTCTGAGACGGCCCAAAAATTGTCACTATGTATTCTTCAGGGCCACACAGAGACATATGGGGACTTCAGTCACCATAATTCACATAAATGCCTTAGTCATACAAAAGAATTTATTTTTGGTAATTTTTCATTTTTTTGCGATTTATTATGTCAGTTGATAGAAAGAGGAGAACGAGAAAACAGAAAAAAACTGGTTGTTTTTTGCCCTAGCTTGTGTGACCTTTAAAAGGCTCGAGAATTCTATTATCCACGGACATAGGTGGACGGCACCAAATTCCTGGGGGATGCAAGATTTTTTCAAGGGTCAACAAATGGCCTCAAAAATGGTGGTATGGCGAATCAAACACCATTTCAACGTTTCTCATCGAGCACTATCCATTGGCATCAAAAAATTACTAATAAACAAAACAAAATTTCAAAAATTGAATAGTGGGGTGGGGGAATTTTGGTTTCTGGGGGTAGGAAGCATGCCCCCCAAACTCCCCCACGCCCAAGTGTATGTCCACGAGTCATGGACCCAGCCCACGTACACTCAAAACCCTGATGACACATAGCAGACTTGGCTAAATAGATACAAAGTGGTATTTCCTTATTAACACAGAAGATTTCTCCTCCTTTCGTAACGTTGGAAAAATGTCTTGCATCAGAATTTTAGTCTTATCTCAGTTGGTTTTAGTGTTTTTTGTATACGGTCCTGCACGGACCGAATGTGTTTTTCAAAATTTTTTGAGTACGTTCTCTACATGTTAATTTCAAGGCACACATACCGTGTAATAAAAATGCTTTGTTACCTATGATAATTAAATAATCCGAGAAAAAAGTGAGAAAATTATTATTGTAAGAAACGTCAAAGCAATGTTTTTTGAGAGACGAACAACTTTTTCGAATTCACTTCCGGCTCTTAAATATCTCTATCATGAATCTACCCTTCTCGCAGAATGATTTTTAATTTTTGAAAAATGCCGCTTCCAAGCTTTTAGCAATAAAACTACAAAAATTTGTCAATATGGCACGAAGCACCAAAAAACCTTATGTATATTTAACTAATTTAAAGTGGAATACACTTCTTTTTATCGATCAGAAAACTAAAATTGATATAAGGCGCCGGAAATTTGGTCATTTTCAATGTATTAAACTCAACATCTGAAGACTAACAAAACAAAAAATGTATAATTTTTACAAAAAATTTCGACTATTTGCCATAAATTTAAGTTTTAGTAGACAAACGCTGCAAATTACTAAATTTGATAAAGTAATGCTATTATTTGGCTGCCTCAGAATATAGAGCTAGAGCTGGACGTGTTAAGGGAAAAATAATAAAGTACGCGACGTAGAGCATGAGAAAATATTGACAAAAATTATGGAGATAAAAAAATATTAAGAATTATTTAAATAAATTCCTAAGATTTGCCAAAAGTGATTAAAATAAAACGCAAAAACAAAGATTAAAACAACTTGCGCAAAACATTCTCTAAGCGCATAAAGACCGTCTTTAAGAGCCTTTAAGCATTCAGTTATCGCCGAATAAATACAATAGACCGTGGATGAAAGTAGAAAAAAAATTTGAAGAGAAAAGAAAGAACCGATGATTTATGAGAAAAATAAGAATCGTTATTGTTAGACATGTCAAAGTAATCTTGTTTGAGAGACCATAAACTTTTCAATTTAAATCCGCTCTAAAATATCTCCTGCATAAATTTGCTTCGACTATTTATAGGTATCATTTCTTGCAGAATAATTCTTGATCTTTGAAAATGGCTTTAAGCCTCATTTCCTTCCAGAATTTCTAATTGCAAAAAATTAATAAAATTGTGTATTTTATGCATTTCGCTTTAAAGTATAAAATTTCTGAGACATGGCGTCGACATTTCAGTTTCGAACGCTTTTCCACGTAATTTGAAGATTTTTTATCAGCACGGTCTAAAAAACCTTATTTTTTTCGCTTAGAGTAAATAAAAAGAGTCTGTGCTCTATCCTATTTACTACCACTGCTATATTATACACTGCAGGAAAATTTCTGGAAGCTGCTAATTCGCTTGATTTCAAGGTATGCAAGAGTTGGTCAAATCCTTCGGAAATAGAATAGACTTTTTTAAATTGATTCTTGATGAATATTAAATTTAAGAGAATGGATCCTGATTTTAATCTCGACGAGAAAACATCCAATTTCTTCAGCGGAATCCCATCGATATTTGCACATTTTTAGTCATTGTTGTCACTTATATATTTCGACATCATTAAATTCATGCGCGAGTGAGCTACGAGTAGACATTACCTTGAGAGGTCCAGGGTTCTGGCTAGACCCGAATGACGGATCTCCAAAAAATCAGTAGTCTTTCGGCAGAATTATATTTTTTGTGCCATTTTTAGCAATTTTTGAATTTTATTGAATTCTTGGTGCAATTTTTGGCATACGGCTCCATCGGATCCCCAGAATTAGGCCGCTTTCTTTATACGGTCACGAGCATAGGTGCACAGCATGGTCGCTCGGGGCGGGGAGAGGGGGGTCAGCCGCTCTGGAATGGCGTCAAAAATTTAGCTTTTTTTGGGCCAAAATGACCTCAGAAACTTGTATAAGCGCTAATATAACGTTAAAGTTACAGAGTTCTGGTTAATCTAAAGCACTTTTGAAGAAAATTTTCATTTTTCATCTTGTTTTGGCCTCCAATTTGCCTCGTTTTCCTCTAGAAAATTGTCCATTTTTCCGTTCTGGGAGGGTCAGGACTCAGGACCCCAAAACCCTCCTCCATTTACGTGCATGGATGGTCATGGGCATAGGTGGGCAGCACTAAAATTCTGCGGGGAGGAGGGGGGAGTAAAAAAATGTTAAAAGGTAAAAAAAGGTCTTAAAAGTGGTCGTATGGCTAAAAAAACCATTTTTCGACGTTTCTCATCGAGCACTATCCAATAGCATCAAAAAATCGCTAAAAAAGCAAAAAAATTTCAAAATTTGAATTATGGAGGTATTTAGATTTCTGGGGGTAATTCAACTTCTGGGGGGTGCACACCCCCACCCCTCTCCCCACGCCCACGTGTGGTCATGAGTATGCAAGAGCAGCTTCGAAATTCTGAGTCTGGGACAAAATAGAGATGAGGAAGGTCAACGAGCAACCCAAAATCGTTCATTAAGCAAGAACTTCATTCGGGGTTCCTCTTATTGAAGCATAAAAAAATCGCTAAAAAACGAAAATATTTTTTAAAAAATTCTATAAAACACTAGGAGATTCATTTTCTAATAGTCCATGCGAGATCTGTATCATATATGGGATTGAAAGACCAGGAATTGTCCTCCAAAATTTTTCTAGAGCGTTCAACAAGAACCTATTTAGGTTTTTCACATACGTCTACGCTAATATTTAATAACTTTCGGCGCCCTGCGCCATTAGTCTAGTCAAAATATGTAGCTATCTAATATGTATTTTTTCCGGATAAATTAGGTAATAAATTTATTATTTCTTATAAAAGAAAAACTTGATTAGGTAATAAATTTATTATTCCTTATGAAAGAAATTGTGCAGAATTGAATTCAAAACGATAAAAGCGTCGAGAATTTGTTGCACTACCGTCAAACACAAGTTCTAAATCGAGCCTACGGGAATAAAAATACAAATTATAACGTGTACAGTTCTTGCATTGTATATTCTCGAAAAGACTGCGAAATTGTGTGTTAAAAGAGTCAATCGCTGAATCGGGCAAATCACGGAAACTTTATATTCTATGACTATAATAATGGTATTTGGGCTCTTTATAATTTTATCGCTTAAAATTGCGAATAAACGCATTATACACATTTCGAAATATTTTGGCTGTTTCCTACTCCACAATTAAATTATATGCACGGATTTTTTTGACCGCACCCTGATAAATCAATCCATCATCATAATTTGTTTTTAATTAATTCATAGGCATAAATGGGCAGCAACCGAATTCAGGGGATTCAAATCGCCAAAACTGTTACTGAAAATAGAATTCTGGAGGTCAATAGTAATTTGCGGGGAGTATTTCAATTTCAGAGAGGAGGAGGGGTGCAATTCCGACCAGCCCCCCTCGCCTATTTGTGGTCGTAAGCTTACACATTTATGCCATCGGGCACGAAAATTTCATTTTTTATTCATTGCAGAAGACAAGTGCCGTCCGTTTTTTTAAGTTGCGATGTGCACCTGATTATATTTTTTCCTCTTCGTCAGCTATGCAGCAACAACTTGAATACACGTATTTTAAAAGAACAAGAAAATTAGCGTGTGAATTTAAAATAAGTTCAGTAATACAATTTAACATGAAAATTAAAAGCTGTCGTCATAAGATTCCTTTAATCCAACACACTTCCATTAATATTCGAGTTCCATCAGAAATTTCAAGAAAGCCAATCAAGCTTATGCTGAACGAATGTACCAGAATCAGCAGTGGCGGATCTAGGATTTTCGTAAATGAGACTGGTATCCACACCTGGGCGTGGGGGTTCGGGGGTATGCAACCCACCAGAAACCAAAATACCCTCCCCTAGAAATCAAAATACCCCCCCCCCCAGAATTCAATTTTTTAAATCTTTTTTTCGTTTTTTTCGCAATTTTTTGATGCCAATGGATAGTGCTTGATGAGAAACGTCGAAAAATGGTGTTTTTATCGCCATACCACCATTTTTAGGGCCATTTTTTGACCTTCAAAAAATCTTGCACCCCCAGAATTTTCTTGCTGCCCACGTATGCTGGTATACCAACTTTTTCAAAACGGTTGAAAATGGGTCCGAAAATTCACTCTTCGCGACCAAAATGGCGTTCTTTAGACGTTTAACGTTGCCCGCTTCCATTTAAAATCATTTTGGCGCAACAATATCTCGACAATTTCTTATATTTCCGACAATTTTATGCGAAGAAATGCTCAAATTTCTTCGCTTTAAACTAAATGCGGCGCGAAGCGCCAGAAAATCCTGGATGCAATTGTAGTTTCTTTCTAGCATTTAATGACAAGCGTTAGAAATCATTTAAAAATGATGCTAAAATGGAAGAAAATCGATTTCAAATAGTCGTTTCTCTTCCATCAAATCGTTTTGGGAGTCATAAAAATGTTCGCTGCCAGAAAAACCTATTATTGGCGCCAAAATTTGACTTCCAGGCCTCGAAAAAAGCAAATAAATGTCATTAAGAGAATAATCTAGCGCAAAGCGTCGTAAAAAGTCAGAAATTAGAAAAATGATAAAAATTACGGCCACCGACGGCCACAAATCGCCGCAAATTGCATATCCATTCCTCATATAACTCGCTAAATATTTTTGGCCAATAGGATGGGGGGGCCGCCCCTCCGATTTCCTTAAATCTTCCCCTGAGAATCAGACATGCTCGTAAGGGAAGGAGACTCTTTAGAAAAGGAAAATGGAAAATTTTCCGCGGAAAATGAGTAAAAAAAGATACCGAAAATCCAAAAGAAAAAATTTCTCTAAAAGTGCCTTACATTGACCACAAAACGTTCAAAAAATGTAAGGCTAATTTAGCGTTTATATCAGCTGTTTAGGACAACTCGGCACATAGAAGCTCGACTTTGACCTTAACCCCAGGAGCTGGCTTAAAGGGAGCGGTCGTCCCCCTCCATTGGCCAGAGATATTTGGCGATATAGAGAATGGATATGTAATTTGCAATGATTTTTGGCCATCAGAGACCATAATTTCTCTAAATTTTAGGGGCTGCGCGCCAAGTAAGTACCATTCAATGACATTTATTAACTTTCTTAGCGACCTAAAAGCCATTTTCTGCTGATGGAATAGGTTCCAAAACAATTTCAAGAGCAGAAATAGCTGTTTTAGCAGTTTTCTTCGATTTCCAATGAAACATTTTCGACGTTTCGCGTCAAATGCTACAAATACAAGAAATCTAGCAATATATAAATTTTGCTTCTAAACGTCCATCTGCCTGAATTTAAATAATTTTACGGCGCAACGCGCCACATTTTCGTAAATAGTCAAAGAAATTCAATGACTTTTCGCAGATGTCAAACATTTCAAAGTTCTTCGAAAAATTTTGTGTCAGAACTAATTTTAAGTAAAAGTATACAAGTTAAAACGCTGAAAAAACGCTATTTTGCGCATTTAGAGCAAATCTTTCGACCTATGTGTCTTTGACTGTTTTCAGAAAAATTGGGGTACCGCCCCCTTAGGAAAATTCTAGATTCGCCACTGCTTACCCCTACAGACTGGATGACCCTCCCAAGGTCTGCCCTGCTAACTATATATGATCAAAATGCGCTCCTGCCTATGCTAAATACAAACGGTGAAATGCATAAATGTAACGGCTCGAAATTTCAGGTGGGGAAGTTTCTGACCATTCTTAGGGGGAAGGGTACATGACCTCCAAGTTTGGCCAAAAACGGTCGAAAAACATCCAATAATGAGCGAAAAAATTTATTTTTTTCAAAACACGGGAGGGTTGGGTGGGATCCACACCTGAGCGTGGGTGGGGGGGGTTCGGGGGTATGCACCCTCCCCCCCCCGAGGAACCAAAATACCCCCCCCCAGAAATCAAAATACCCCTCCCCCCAGAGTTCAATTTCTGAAATTTTTTTCGTTTTTTTTGCAATTTTTATGATGCCAATAGATAGTGCTCAATGATAGACGTGGAAAAATGGTGTGTTTTTGACCATACCACCACTTTTATGGCCATTTTTTAACCTTTGAAAATTCTTGCACCGTCCACCCAGAATTTTCTTGCCGCCCACGGATCCCAACATTCTCCTATTACATATATGGTCAAAAAATATTAAACTTCAAACCGAAAGTGGAACTTTAGCTCTAATAGTCTTACTGTATAATCGTCTATTAAAAATGCGACGATTTGGTTGAAATGGTCCGATAATGCGTTAACCAATATCGTATAATATCAGCAAACGATCTACGAAATATTACGAGTCGGAATGGAATAATAAGGAATCTTGTTCCGCCTTTGCTCGTAAACACACTAATAATGCAGCGTTCAAAAGTATCGGCCGAAGTCCTAGTTTTACGTAATAAAATTAGACAAATTACCGAAAACTTTTTGCGAATCGAATAATACGTGCGGTTACTAGTGTGTCAAATGTATTATTAAACTCCCGAATTTAAATCAGAGGAGAAAGATACGCAATTAAGGTTGGGGAAATGAGAGGAAGGCAATCAGTTCTTAGATAAGGACAAAGGAGATCCGATATGCTGATAAGAGGAATGCCAGTCCGCATTCATATCAAGCAGGAATTATCTATAGTCCGAGTGCAAGGTATGTAATGGGGCTTATGTTCCTTATCTCAAATGTATTTAATTTATCTTATTTTTATTCTTTCGTACTCGGCGCACGCAAAAAAAGGGCAAATACACACCCGAGATGAGGGAAAAATTCCGTCCCACACACGACATGCACCACCGTGCCATTCATTTAAAGGCGGAATACGCATTCACTAATCATAAACAGATTTCTATCTTTTTTTGCTCGATTTGCTACTATTATTTATTACGATGGCCGTCGACTGATTGCGCCAGTCGCTTTATTCTCATCGTTATCTCTCCTCTTTTCCCAGCCGTGGCTGATTTTTCGTGCGTTCTTTTTGAGAAAATCATTTCGGCAAACTTTTGTTCCGGGAAGATTATGCGAGATCGCCGCGGAGATAAGCAGCGGAACGATTCTTATTTACGCGGTGCGTTCGCCGACTATGTTCAATAACACAGTAGAACATTATTATATTAGAAAATGTTCGGAAATATTTTACCCGACGCGTTTTGAGCATACGTAGGCAGCAAGAAAATTCTGGGTGGGTGCAAGATTTTTTGAAGGTCAAAAATAGTCTTAAAAATGGTGGTATGGCGAAAAAACACCATTTTTCGACGTTTCTCATCTAGCACCATCCATTGGCATCAAAACTTTGCGAAAAAACGAAAAAATTTTCAAAAATTGAATTCCGGGGGGTTATTTTGATTTCTAGGGGGCATTTGGGTTTCTCGGGGGTGCATACCCCAAACCCCCACGCCTAGGTGTGGTTTTGAGGGATAGAGCATTGAATCAATAAGGGAAGGTTAGCCCGGCTCACCCTGGATTCACTAGAAGAACGGGGAATAAAAATCGATTTGAATGAAACTTTAGAATATGTAAAAAAACATCGAAAAAAAACGAAATTTTGTAAAATTTTTGAACTTTCAAAAAATCGCTTTAAGGTTGATTAAAATACCCTGTTTGACTCCATAACTGAAATTAGGAAAAATTAGTTTGGTAAGCGAGTATGTAATTGGTGGAATTCATTACTTCACGAAACTAGATGCTTAGACTCTTTAAACTCTTTTATTAATAACTTAAAAAAACCGACCTAATAGCTTTTGCCGTCAGCCCATTCAAATGGCATCACTGCCCAAGTGACCTCCTCTAGAACATAATTTTAATGCGTTTTCCTCCTATTTTTTATCGTTTTTATCGTTTTTTACTACTTTTTGCATGACCTATTTTTCTACGAAAATAAACATTACATTACATTACATAACAAAAGCGTGATACTATCACGCAATATTTTTTCTGCATAAATAATTCGCTATTCTGAATAAAAGGTAAGAATATGATGAGGCGTCAGCGAAGAAAGAATGCTGCAAAGATTTACATAAGTTAAATCATCAGGGAGATTAGGCTGGTCCAGAAGAAAAAGTATGAAGATCGTTCGCTAAAATGACATAAATTTAGAAGCAGAAAGAACAAAACTTGAATTTTCCGTAAAATATACCTTGAAATCAAATGTAGATTGGATAGAAAGAAATTTTAGGTCTTTGTAATTTTAATGCTGCTTTTTTAAGATTGAAGGGTAGAAATGCGTTTATCGACCTTTGAATGGCCTGTTTATTTATATTCTGAACACGCTAATGATAATGGGCGCTTAAGGCTGCTATTTAAGCATTATATGCTGATTTCAGGCTGTCATCAGCATAGGGTGGCGGCACCAAACATCTGGAGGGGTGCAAGATTTTTCAAAGGTCAAAAAAATGGCATTAAAAAGGGTGCTATGGTTAAAAACACCATTTTTCAACGATTCTCATCGAGCACTATCCATTGGCATCAAAAAAGCTATAAATCGAAAAAATTTCAAAAATTAGATTCTGGGAGCGGTATTTTGGTTTCTGGGCAATGCATTACCCCAACTTCTCCCAAGCCCATTTATGGTCATTTGGTGAGAGGGTCAGCCGTTCGGGGACGGGGTCAATAATTGAGTTTTTTGGGCCAGAATTACCTTAGAAAATAGTGTAGATGCTAAAATGTCATTAAACTACGTTATTACACAATATGTATTCTAAGTGAGACGTTTTTGGGGAAAATTTTCAATTTTCATTAATTTTTAGCCTTTATTCTTCCATAATTTTCCGAAACCACCACCTCTCCCCAAAACTACGTGAATACTGGGCTCAATTACCGGTCTCCAGCTGAACCCTTGAAGCGCAATTCAGACTGATTAATAAAATTTCTTTCTAAGAACATGCTTCAATATAAAAATAGTGTAACGACCAGAAGAAAAATAGGTCAACATAAAATATTATCGTCAAACGTCGTGCAATGTTCTCGTGTGTGCACGCTAGTAAAAACGATATCTTATCTCCTTATAGGAAGGTTAGGAACAGAAACAACTTTCAATCTTCTATAACCCTATCACAGCACCGTACTTTAAAGAAGCTCTCTGAACTCTGGCCAGAGGAATGCAGTCGAATTATTTTAGCGCAGTCTGCCCTTGCAGACAAGCACATGGAGTGCTTTAGGGATCTTTATCCCGCTTAGAGCTAAAAAGTGGGTAATTTTGTAAGAAAACGAGGTAAAATGAAGGCCAAAAATTAAGTGAAAACTACAATTTTCTTTACAAATGCTTTAAATTGATTAAAAACAGTGCAATAACTTGAATTATATTTTAACGTAATATATACAAATTTTTAAAATCACGCTCTTCGACTGTAAAAACAAGATGTCGAAAGAATAGATAAAAGAAAACTGTAATTATAACGAAAAATATGTACGTATAATAGCAATATTACAAAAATAAAGTACATTTTTGCTTGCTGCAATGATGGCGAATTATTCAAATATTAAATCCGTAATACACGGTACGTCGCTTGCTACTAATATTTTGAAAAAGTGTAATATAGCGCTCGGAAATATATAGCTACATTCGGATATAAGATATTCGACTTAAAACTGTTCTCAAAGAACAATAATTATTGTTAAATTATTATAATTTATACTTAAAGTTAAAAAATAATTCCAGTCTAATTGTTTTCTCCGCAGAAAAGCATTTAAATTGCTGGTTTCTACTGAAATGTAAAAGAATCGAATTATTTGGAAAAAGTCATCGGTGATGCTTTTAATTTTAACGAATTTGGAGGTCTTTATATTTTGTTTATGAATTCGAGAAGAAATTTAACTAGATGGAAAAATAGTGGCGCAGTTATTGACTAGAGTGCAAATTTTTCAAGACATTGCAAAATAATTAAAAGCTCACTAGTTATACCGATTATTCGCACGTTTTCTATAAGAAACAAATTTTCTAGCGCATATCACTAAAACAAGAAATTTCAGTCTTTTAAAAGTCAGCTTTTCTGCGCTGATCCTGAATCTAACTTTTGAATTTTTCAATCGTATCACATATAAAATTGTGACTTTTCGAACAATGCGATGCGAATCTGACAGCTAAAATTATGTATATTTTTTTGAACATAAAGCATTAAATTTTCTTTTATAATCTTTCTCTTAATTTCAATATCATTGGCCATGCGTGCTATACGTATTTTAGCCGGTTAAATATTGCACTTAATTTACATATTCATAACAGTGTAGAGATTATAGCTTTTATCTAGCTAAAGAGTTTTGCATATTAGAAATAATAAATGTATTATTTATTTATTTTTACGCCGATTTTAAGTCCCTTCTGATTTTAAACTAGCACTTATACGTTTTAGAAATTTATGTTCCAGTATAATACTGTACCTATCCTTTACTTTGTTAAAAATTTCGAATTATTTAAATTTTTCAAAAATGTGTCGAAAAATATTTTTACGTCTATTGCTAAATATTTTTTCTTGCTGACCAAGTATGTATAATATGCTCAACATTTGAAACTCTTAGAACTGTAGAGTTGCCGAGCATTCAAAAGTTTATGCACTTTTTGAATTGCATTTACAAAAAAGTTTCATTTTTGCTAGCCTATAAATACTTTATATTTTTTTCAACGGATAAAACAAATAAAAATAATAAATAGATGATAAAAATAAAACAGAATAAAAAAGATGCGCACTATTAAGGAAACAGAAAAGACGCGGAAAATAACAACAAATGGGTAAAAACGTTTATTGTCGGTTCTCAATTTCTCTAAATCGCCCATTAATAATATTAGCGAAAATGCAACAATTTCTTCCAAAAATTTCGTGAGCGTACGACGACTACAGGCTTTATTCTCAAATATAAATAAAAGGAGCGTAAGCGAACAAACAATGCAAGTTTGGCTTATCGCTTAAATGCTGCGCGAGACTTGATCTTATCTCTTCGCCTTTCTCAATTACATTCTCTTCATAGGCATCGATACATCGAGCAATATATCAGATTGCAATTTTTGCGAGCACATGCATTTGCGATCGAAACGCCGTTTTTCTTATCTAATCGCGAAATCTCGACACATTTTTGAATTAATATTGAGCGAATGGTCGGGTACATATCGTGCACGAATTTTATATTAGATAGCAAAGCGTTCGATTGTGCGAAATGCAAAAAATGCAAAAAATAAAACATTGTTGATAAAGATTAAACTAAATTTCGAGGGCATCGCCCGGAGACGGGGGCAAAGGAGGCACGCGCCCCCAGTGGCGGATCTAGGATTTTCCTAAGGGGGAAGGTATCCCAACTTTTCCAAAAACAGTCCAAAATAGGTCCGAAAATTCGCCCTTAACGCGCGAAATAGCGTTTTTTCGGTGTTTTACATTGTATACTTTTACAATAAAATCACTTTTGACACAATATTTTTTTCTGAAAATTCTAAAATTTTCGACAATTTTGTGCGAAAAAATTATTAAATTTCTTTAACTTTTACAAAAATCTGGCGCGGAGCGCCGGAAAATTTGTAAAATTAAGGCGGATAGACGCCTAGAAGCATGATTTACTGCTTGATTTCATGTATTTATAGCATTTGATGCGAAACATCGAAATTTTCAATTGAAAATAGAAGAAAACTATGCAAAAATAACTGTTTCTCCTGTTAAAATTGTTTTGAAACCTATATGGACAGAAATTGGCTTCCAGGTCGCCAAGAAAGTAAATAAATGTCATTGATAGATATCATCCGGCGCGTTGCGCCGGAAAAATTTGAGAAATTATGGTCACTGACGGCCAAAAATCATTGCAAACTGCATATCAATTCTTTATCTCGCCAAATATTTTTGGCTAATGGGGGGCGGCCGCCCCCCCCCACCCCTTCAAATCCGCGCCTGCGCGACCCTCCTTTGAATTTTTCGGAAGTTTTGTTTATTTTAAGGGCAATACGTATTAGAAAAATCAAACAAAAGAGACGACAAACGTCGAAATTTTCTAGGGCGTTTCGCGCCGATTGTTATTGAGTTTTGCTGAGCTTTAAATCACTAAAATAATTTGGCGCTCTTCGCATCAATACAATGATTTAATATGATACTTGTCCGTTGAATGCTACTGTGCCTATAGCATCTCAACGGAAAATCACTGTGTGTCAGATTGCCTTTTATCTGTTTTTCTTGTCTTTTAGATCATTTTCAGCGTAAAATGAACGATTCTTTGTTTAAATGTCAAGATCGAAAGCGCTACAGAAAGCCATACTGTGAAAGATGTATTATTGGAAAAAGACATCTAATATTTTATCTATTTGCATAAAAAATGCTGACTGTCCTGAAGCAGTTAAGAATGATAAATCAGATAAAAAAATTCACTTTTTCATTACAGTTACTGAAATGTCAGCCATATTAAACTTTTTTTCTCTTTTCCCAAATTAAACAAACAAGTAATCTTGAAGCTGTTTTTTTGCGCTTTTCAAAAAGTGCTTAATTTTGAAATTTGTAAGAAAAGCTAGACGCTACAGTGTCCATGCTGCTTGCCGCCAAATGCTTCTTGTTCCTAAAATAATAGTGAATATCAAGAAAACATCAAAACAAGGTTACTCTTTTGAAGTTGTTTGTGAGAAAATCAAAGAATATTACCATGAGTTTAGTTGGTTGAAAAAAACAAATTGAGAAAAATCAAATAATAAACAATCTTGTGTTCTTTCGAATTTCGCTAAAACGAGAAAATCGGCATAGATCATTTTCTTGATTTTCGAAATTTCGATAAACGACGAAATCAACAAACAACACATTTTCTCGTTTCGTCGTTTTTGTGAAGAAGTCCAGCAAATCCACCAGTGCTCTATTTCTTTGTTCTGGTACTTTTTGCAGAGCTACAGCATGCCACAGAAAGTAGTGCATATGCGTACAGACATCTAAGGACACCCAGGATGCATCGTCATGCTTGGAACGCTAGCTGCCACATTGACAGCTGAAACGTCGATCGTTGCCGTTCAACTGACTCGATCGAAAATTCTTGGATACTGAATATGGCTACCGTCGCCTTCAACGCTATTGGTTCTTGTTGTTTTTATACATACGGACCTGAACGACGCCGAGCCAGAAACCACTACGATTGTTTATTGTGCTTGTTTTGCAATAATTTTAGCCTTTTTGTAGGTAATATAATATCTGTAATAAATTGACAATTATAGCCACCTATTGTACATTGTATTTACATACGTTTGTAGCTTCTGTTAAAGCGAATCTGCTATTCTGATATGTAAATCCCTACAATTAAACAAATTAAGCTATTAATGATTCATGCTTTTTAATTGTTTTAATCAAACATGTCTTGTATCATTTCTTTTGAACTTGCCGGTTAAAATATTTAGGTTTGAGCTTGGTTATAGTGTTAAGCACGTAGTATGGCTTAACCTTTACTTGCACACAAAGGCATTTCGGACATATGCTAATTCTAGCTTCAGTCTCTGTCATTCAATCGGTGCAGTCTCCCTACAATGAATGGAACGCACAAGTATGGATTTTTATTCTAGTCGAAATGGAAAAGCAAAAATGTTTCTCCAGAAAAATGAGGCAAAATTAAGAGCTAAAACAAATGAAAATTAAAATATCGGCAAAAGTGCTTGAAATTGATCAGAACTGATTGATTTGCATACATTTTACGCAATGTTAAGCTCTTAATGAGCCTGTTCTCCTACTTCACCTGAGAAAATTCGTATGTAGGCTACCCTCAGGCCGTTTGACTTTCTAATTGGACATGCTCTGCATGGCCAGAAGTGTCTAGAACCCAGGACCTCGAAAGAGAACAAAAGCGCAGAAGATTTTCGTGAAAATAGCAAAATCAGGGCCATAAAACGGACAAAAATCTCGAGTCTCTTACAGAGAGGCCTTTTCTCGGCAAACAACTTTTGAGAGTTTCCTTTAGTTAGGCAAAGAAAGTTCTTGATATTTAGCTCACATTTGTGAGGAACAAAGTAGACATTTGGCAGGCAAAGGGGCACGGACACTACAGCTCAACGTATGAATTTTTACATGATAGGCCTGTCCAATGACAAAAATTCGTGTTAAGCAAACCAAAAGAACGAGCGAATTTTATTCAACCGCACTTATTGTCCAAAGAAAGCCCGTCACTAGCACAGACGCGAGTATTTTGCCAGCTATCCAGCACTGCACAAATTGAATGAAGCCTGAGAAAATTGCTCGCCATTTTTTCAACGTAGACAGGCTACAGTAGTAAGAAATGATAATAATTTTTAGGCAAAATAGTTGCGCCCAAATTTTTTATCTAAATCACGTTACGTAGAAAATCACGGAGACAGAAGAAATTAAGGAGCAGCGGCTTCTGAGAACTGCTGAATGAACCTAAAAGGTATGAAACACTTTTTTGAGTGATTGACCAATGTACAAAGATGCATACTGATATGCAAAGAAAAATGTCTCCGCAAAGGAAAAAAGGTCAATGTATGAACATGGATTTCTTCATTCTGAAGAGATGTAAAAGGAGGAGAATTAGAAAAATTTCAACATATATGCCGCCGCGGGGCCATAGGAATGCTCAGCTAAACAGTTAGACTTCCTCCTAACAACGTAGCAGGCAATCAGAAATATCTTCTGCGGCCTACGAAAAATGAGGTGTACTCACAAAACATTTTTGAGTAGTTTCGCAAAAGAGCACTGAAGACATTTTCATGACCAGCAAACAATCAATTAATTATTTATTTCATGAAATCATGACCTTCACGCTAATGCTCTAGCGTAAAACATAGTAGTGGAACCTTTACACTCTACATGGCCAACTTGATACTCTGCATGAAAAACCACAAAACATTTCTTTAAATTAATTTTTTTAAAGTTACTAAAATACTTGCACATTGTAATCGGATCGGCCGCAGAATATACTTTGATTTTTGCGTTGTTCATAGGAAGTCTCAACTGCTTGAAAATATGCATTCCTGTGCCTTCAGCGCATAGGTAGGAAAATTTTCCTAGTTTCCTCCTTTTACATCTTTAACAATGGAGAAATTCAAGAATAATCTTTTTGTGTCCATCAGAGCAGGTTTCTCTGCCAGCTGCCTTCTTTTTATTTGACACTTCAGCAGGCTATATATCCGTACTAGCCAGTCAAAAACGACGAAGAACAAGGAAGGCTACCGTTTGAGTGCCAAGCAAGTTTTGGCACATTTCCTCTGGAAAGCAATAGCGCTAAAACGAGGGGATTAGTCTAGGAAAGGGAGCAAGCCGCGAGGAGGCAGCCGCCCTAGGGAAGGAAGTGGAATTGGGCACATACTTTTTACTATACACCAGAATAAGTTATTGTTAATAGGCTGATAGTCGTGCACCACAATGCATAAATTATAACAGAATTATGTTCACTAAAATAAACATTTTATGAGCCTTCTGATGATACCTTCTTTGTTATATTAAAACAGAAAACAACTCAATTCTACATCACATGAAAAGTGAGAGACGGCCAACCAACTGCAGATAGAGGACTTGATCGACTGGTGCCAATTGACCGACCAAGCGCCTGAAGTCAGATAAGACTGCTCTAAGCTGTCAGCCGTGTAGAGGCGGAGAAGCTTGAGGTGTTTACGCCGACCTACAAATGACTGCATTTACTTTACACTTTAAATTCTTATTTACACTTGCTTTGTATTTAATTTTTTCTAGTTTGTTTTTCAGATTTTTGGGTCGTGAAGAGATGACTACTTTGGAACAACGACTATCTGAAGTTGTTCACCCGTTTTTCACAGTTTTTATTTTAATTTGTTTGGCCGAAATGAACTTTACACTTCCAATTTGTTCACTCTAGATCATTAAATTTTCTTACTTCTTCTAGTTTTTGCATAAAAAAAGTTTAGAGTTTTCGCTTTATACACATTTAATTTTATCAAATTTATTTTTGATTCAGTGTTTTTTCACCTAAGAAGCTACATATTTTACGGTCATTTTTCAATTGGACAGAGCACATGTTTACAGCGCTAAAGCACGTTTAATTTCCGCTAGTTTTGAAACTTTACAACATTGCAGGCCAAAATATATGAATGTGACATTGATAATAATGAACGTTTTGCAGTAAAATTTTCAGAAATAGGGCAAAAAATAGAGTTGTGCATAAACCGCGAATTTGAATGAACAAAAATTGAATTTTACTTGCGATGTATTAAAGTTTTCCATGATTTCTCTAAAACTTATACGCCTAATGTCCTTATTCGCTTCGCCTGCAAATTCAATAGTCAATTCATTTATCCGCTCCATAGACTGCAAAATATGGGTCATTAGTCCCGGGTAATTGCCATTCGACCAGTATTCCTTTCAAAATCAGGTGACAGGGATCGAAGAAATGGATGCTGTCATCAAGTTCCGTTGAAGTTCCTTTCAACAATTTTTGCCCTCCATTTTCCCTTATGCTCCACATAATTTTCCGTTTTTGCATTCTAGTGATCTAGACCCCCACGTGCATGCCTAGTAATGAGACTTTAGTGAAAATAGGCCGTTTTGAATAGGATAGACTATGGTGCATGAACACCTCCAGCGAACCAATTTTCTTAACACTCAAGTTTTGCAATCGCACAACCCGCCATATGTATAAAAACATTTGCTACACACTATGTCGAGCAAGTGAATAATCAGAGCACTACAGTTATTTGGATGTTTTTTTCGAGCTGATGCATGCACTAGATACACAGTTTTAAAAACTGACTGGTATAGTCCATTTCACGGAACCTTGTGCATGCATGAAATCCAAATTTGAACGATTTAGCGAACACATACAAAAGTGGTTTCTAGGCAGCTGACCGTCCCACGCTATTGCATAATAGAATGAATAGCGAAAAACATTTGGCTAGACAGGACTAGAACTTGGGCTTCCTGGTTACCAGCGAAGCATGCTTCCAACTACACCATCTAGCCATAATTCAAGAAACAAACTTGACGCCTGTGATACAAGGAAGTTGGGGAGAAAGCTCCACCAGCACTAACCTCAACACAGTGCTGGCAGCTTTTTCCACAAAAGTTCATCTGAATATTCATTGCTATGCACAATATAACAAATGCAGCTTCAATTAAGCCGCGTTTGTAATCAATTTGTACTGAAATTGGAATTCTAATTCATGCACACAAGGTTTCCTCAAACAGATTATCATAGGTAGCGCGTAGCGCATACCTATATTATACTTGGAAAACTTCTACATATGCCCCCTCACAGCTATAACGGCACACATCTGAGAGGTGCGGGTTTTTTTAAAAGGTCGACAATATAAAAAACTTAGGACCCCCATTTTTCTTGTTTACACTCAATACCGAGTGCGTCATGAGTGTGTAAAGTTTACACCGAAAATTCAAATCATTTGCGGAGGGCCAATTTTTTTAGAAAGCGGTTTTCCTAATTAGTAGGTTACAAATCTGGTCTTAAAATTTCTTTACACTTATTAATTGTTGCACAGGAGTGTGAATTAGACGGTTTCTTACTATTTTCATGTTCA
>JAVLUZ010000145.1:16047391-16060676 GCA_036768485.1 Mermis nigrescens
GTTACTAAAAATAGAATTCTGGGGGTCTACAGCATACGTGGGCAGCAATAAAAGGTTCTAGTATACAATTTATCCCCCAGCGCTTTTTAGCCGATGCATATAAGCTACAGTAACCAAAGTTTACAAGGAGATAGCTATAAGCCTATTGTACTAATCTGGCAAAATTGATGAACTTACGGTGTAAACTTACTGCTTTGAAAATAAAAAAAAATTAAAAATAAAAAACTCACTTTACTTTACTTTAAACTTACTTTAAACTTACTTTTGATGTAGGATGTTGATTAAGTTACAAAAAACTGCTTTGTTTGAAACCCACCGAATCGTTTACAATTTTTAGATGCCGTTAGTACGTTGTTAACTGTGAGTGTAAAGCAGTAAATTTACACCGTAAGTTAATCAGTTTTGCCAGATTAGTACAACAGGCTTATAGCTATCTCCTTGTAAAGTTTGGTTACTGTAGCTTATATGGATCGGCTAAAAAAAGCTGGGGGGTAAATTGTATTCTAGATCCCAAGAAAATTCTGGGGTGCAAGATTTTTTGAAGATCGAAAAATGGCCTTAAAAATGGTGGTATGGTGAAAAAACACCATTTTTCGACGTTTCTCATCGAGCACTATCCATTGGCATCAAAACATTGCGAATAAAACGAAAAAAAATTTCAAAAATTGAATTCTGGGGGTATTTTGGTTTCTCGGGGGGGGAGTGCATACCCCTCAAAGCCCCCTTCACGCCCAGGTGTGGACAGTAATCTGGGGGTTTAGCAATTGGGGATACAAAACCCACGCCATGTGTGGTCGCAGGTTGAAGAATCTACAGGATGGTCGTTTTTGTTCAGATCACGAAAAAGTAAAGCACGGTCTTGGAACATATATCTCCAATTTATCATAGCATTCATAACATACGTGCTATTTTTGAATATTTTTTATTATCTTTATTTTCCTTCGTCTATTTGTATGTATCAATCTTCATCATTGTTGTCTATTATATGTGATTTTTCATCTTTCTAGTCTTGCATATGTATGTATGTACCTGCCTTATCGTTCGCTTTATCAAAACCAAGCGGAACTTGTCTTTATTATCTCATTTTTCCGTCTTTATGATAGGCTGAGCATTATAGGAGCCGGCCAAGGTATTGGAAAAGCCCTGTGCCTCAGGATGTGCGATAAGAAAGCCGAAGTAGTCGCACTCGATAAAAACAAGAAACAGCTGGACGATCTTGTGAATGAAGTGCCGAAAGGTCAATCAATCGTTCAAGTGCATTTTGATCTGAATCAAAGCGAAATCGGTTCGGAAATGTTCGAAAAAAAATTGTCTCCATTAGCGCCATTTCATTACTTGGTCAACAATGCGGGCGTTCTAATCAATGACGAGGATTTTTTTGGCATAAAATCCGTCTCTTTTGATCATATATTCAACGTCAACCTGCGCTCGCCCTTATTTCTAACCCAGTTTGTTGCGAGGTAAACTATTTTTCTAAAATCAGCTGTTCGGCGATTTTGAGCGGACGAAACGTTTTTTGCATCATATCTGAATACAAAAACAGTTATAATATCAAGGTTGTGCTTTTTTACTCAAAAAACGCCCTATATTGATCAATTTATATATTTTGTAATTTTAAAACGATGTAATGCAGTCAAAATTGACTAAAAATGCTTCGAAAATGCGGTATTACCACGGAAAAAGCGTTTTATAGTCTATTCTGACGATTTTCGTCGTTTGAACAGCAGAAAAATCGTGAACACTATAAAGATCAAATTAAAACATGCACATACTTGCGGAAAACTGCTAATTTAGATAGAAAGACTCAAGGAAAGGAAAGCACAAACTTGTTCGAAGCTCTTGAACGAAATTTCTCGCCTCAATTATCCGTATAACGCCAGGATTGTTGCTTAGACGTAGATAGCATTGAAATATAGCTCGTATTTAAAGGAGCGATCGAAAGATCACTGTAGACGGCCTACGTGCTCGTTTCTTCGTAAATCGTGTTTTAGCTTCGAAATCTAAAGTTTTCGATACTAGACAATTATGTTTTATGCTGTTTTTCCATAATTAGCTTTTTTCTGAGGAAAACGAAGTCGTAATATTGATGAAGTCTCTGTCTTGGCGCGTTTGGAGGCTTCCGTCTGTACACGAAAGTTAGTAATGTCCCAAAAGACTTTATAAAGAAATAACGTAGTGTTTCAAAATCCCTAAGACGCTAAAATCGATTCTCTAAACGTCCATCGGAATAAAGTACTGCATAGTCAAGAAGTGAGCACACCCAGCACACCCAGCACACCACACTCAATTTTTGAAATTTTTTAAATTTTTTCGCAATTTTTTGATGCCGATGGATAGTGCTCGATGAGAAACGTTGGAAAATGGTGTTTTTTCGCCATACCCCAATTTTTAAGGCTATTTTTTACCTTTGAAAAATATTGTACCCCCAGAATTTTGGTGCCGCCCACCCTTGGTGAGCAGTCCTCTTTCAATTTTTCTGCTCAAGAATCACAAATGCTAACGGTAGGATTACGTACGTACGTATGTACGTACGTAAGCAAAAATTAACATTTTATGGATAAAAAATCGTAAATTGTGCACTAATTTATTGTTAACGACAAAGAATTGTGATAGTCTTCAGTTGTTCAACATTAGAATAACTAAAGCACATGTTCTTTTGTACTTTAAATGTATTTTTAATGTAGTTATAGATAGGCAGTCACTTAGAGAAAAATAAGACAAGAAACACTGATGTTTGAATTCTGCATAATCAGCTCGTTTTGCTCAAAAAGCGTGAAAACTGTAACCAATGTGCATGAATAGCAAGCACACTGCTTACATTGTGTTTTTATCATGCGTTCTAATTTTTTTCGCTTGTTCTGAACATTTTAAGGTCGATGGTTTCTAATGGTATAAAAGGATCTGTGGTAAATATGTCGTCACAGGCTTCTAAACTATACTTTCCCATGCAATGTGCCTACAGCACTTCAAAAGCGGCCTTAGATTCGTTAACTAAAAGCGTAGCTGTGGAACTTAGCCGCCATGGTATTCGTGTAAATTCAGTCAATCCTACTGTGGTAAGCATACATTGCTGTGGGGAAAGGGAAGTTTTGTAGTCAGACTCGCATAATCCTAAAAACTTCCAGAATTCGAAAGACCCCAAAATAAAATTTTTAACATTTTTTCTGTATTTCTTCGCGATTTTTTATGCTACTGGCTTGAGTTGATAAGAAACGTCGAAAAATTGTGTTTTTAACATCTACCACCAATTATTCGACACTCTATTGATTTGAACATTTTGGACACCAGACTCCGCAGAATTTATGCACGGTATTAATTTAGCTAATGAACATGTGTTTTATTCGTTCGTCTTCCAGGCAATAATGACATCTTACTGAATATCAAATCTGTGAAATAAAACTCTTTTACGAGGATTAATAATAATTT
The DNA here is from genome assembly GCA_036768485.1 of Mermis nigrescens. Classification (NCBI taxonomy): domain Eukaryota; kingdom Metazoa; phylum Nematoda; class Enoplea; order Mermithida; family Mermithidae; genus Mermis; species Mermis nigrescens. The sequence continues at coordinate 16,050,818 of JAVLUZ010000145.1, forward strand.
TTTTATAATATGATTTATTTCGGCCTGTCAACGTATTCCTGTTATGAATAATTCTCAGCTTTTTTGCTGCTGCATGGTTTCAATTGCTACTTCTTTTTTAAAATGTTAAACTTTACTTTTGACGCTACTCTATTCGGAATCATTTCTTTTTTAAGTTTGGCGGCATCTGAAAAATATTGCTAGTGGGAATCTTTTGAGTCTAGAAATAACTTTTAAGAATTTTCACTGACGGCAAAATGGACGATTTACGGTAACCGACCAGTCATGCACCTGAGAAATTTCGAGAGATTTCGGGGAATTCACTAGAAGGAATAAGGCAAAATGAAGACAGAAAATTGATGAAAATCAAGCATTTTCTACAAAAAATGCTTTGACCAGAAACTTTGGATTAACAGTTTTTTTATGACATTTTCGCATTTATATCAGTTTTGAGGTCATTTTGGCTCAAATAAGTCTTTGGCTGAAGCCCAGACCGGCTGACCCTCCCCGAGACCAGTCAAGTTGTCCATTTATGGCGGTGACTACAATGATTGGATCCATAATCACTCTAAGCTGTTCTAACAAACAGATCTTGATAAACCTATAATCTTACTCTTCAAGGACCGGAAAGATTGGTATTTTATAGGCACCTGACTTTGCATAATGAGGTAACTTGTTTGCGCAAAGCATAAAATTTACGTATTCTGGAAGCAAAGCTGGACAGAACTTTCTAACCTCGAAAGTTGATCCCGAAACGTGCTGCCTTTATACAGATTTTTCCCTGTCTTCCATATAGGTACTGCTCAAAAACTGCGCGTTTCTGTGTTTTGTCCATCTATTACTTTTTCTATCTCATTCTTTTTCGTTTTTTTCTCGATTTTTTTTACTTATTTTTCTGTGATGCTGCAGGTGAATAATACGATCATGGGTGCCCATGCCTGTTGTACGCCGGACCGACACAAACGTTTTCTCGATGAAATTCCTTTGGGTCACTTCGCCGAGGTCGATGACGTTGTCGATGCCGTTATGTTCTTGCTGAGCGATCAGAGTAGAATGATAACCGGCCATTGTTTGCCAGTAGATGGCGGTGCTACGATTTGATGATTATGGGCTAAAAATCGTGAAAATACGGTGTAGTCATATTTTTATCTTGGCCTCACGCAAATGCTGCTGAGTGAAAATATTATGTAAATTTTGTTGCAGTGCTTTGGTGTTTGTCATGTGAATATTGAACACGATCGCGTGGTATAAAATGATTTAGAGTCTATAATATGACAAAATTCGAAAAGCCATCAAGAATTAAATCCGATGCTGTTTTTGTGACTGGTCAAGGTCAAAGATCATCCTATAATTCGATATACTGTTTAATACCATTTCTGCCGTATTCGCTTAATCCACTTTTGTAGTCAGTCACTTTAGACTATTTCAAAAAGCTCTTCAAGAAATACAAAAGACTACAGATAAGTTTAGCGTCCTTAAAAAAGTTGAAAAAGCTCTTTGAAAAACATAATTGAACGAGCATAAAGAATAGCTATAAAACCTGGATGCGCACATGTACATATATATGTAGTAGCAAAGAAAAACGCTCCGATGGAACAAAAAAGACGAATATACTTGGGACTCTGGATTATTGAGGATGTGAAAGGAGGGAACTGGATTATTGAGGATGTGAAAGGAGGGAACTAGGAAAAAGCTACCTATGTAAGTAGTTAGGCCTGCTTCCCTAGGGCGCAACGTTATAACATAGCCTGTGTTATAGCATAGGCGGAGGGGGCGTGGCTTTCTCGCTCAGGGAGCAATGCTGTAGCATAGGCTGTGTTGTAGAATAGGGAACATGTCCAGACCTGCCCTAGTGGGGTCGGGGTGGGGTGGGGGTGGTCTAGGGGGTGGGGCCCCCCCAACATGCCCAGACACGCCTGGACTTGCCCAAAATTTTTCCCTAGGGGGGAAATTCAAAAGTGTACCAAACCAAAAGGTGGGTCACCCCATTAGTGGTGTAAAGTGTAAAGTAATGTGTAAAGTGTAAACCAGGGTGTCAGGAGAGCCTACCCAGACGTGCCCAAACATGCCCAGACTTGCCCAAAATATTCCCCGGGGAATTTTCAAAAGTGTAAACTATAGTTTTTTCAGGCTTAAACATACCCAAAATTGTCCCAGGGTGAAAATTTTTCCCAGGGGGAAAAGGGCGAAGTGACCCAGAGTGATGTAAAGTGTAAAGTAGTAGTGTAAAGTACATTTTTCAGGTCTTAATGTGCCCAGACTTGCCCCTCAAATGTTCCCAGGGGGAAATTCAAAAGTGTAAACTTGTAGTGTAAAGTGTATAGTTGTTTACATTTTTTCAGGAAGAAGAGCGGGATGAAGAACTGTTGCAACGGTCGGGCGCCTTGTCGGGGCGCAATGGGATTAAGCCACTCGGTGGCGAACTAAGACCCGACCATTTTTACTTTACACATACGTGTATAATAACTAAAATCTGTAATTATTATCTTTTTCTCTATTTTAATTATGTTTATAAGCCTGTGAACAATTATTTATTTATAGTCTAGGTCCGTGGTCTACTGCATCTGTAATCATTCAGAGGTTAGACCACCGATCTAGACTAGAAGTTCAACCCCAATTTCCAAGCCGTTTTTCACTTTTTTATTCACTGAAAAACTCTTTACACACATGTAATATGTAATAACTGGCTCGGATCACGGTTACATATAGTAGAAGAACGGCTGGGACTTAGTTTTAAAGCACTATATAGCAAAGTATATGCTCATCAATTGATCGTTCATGAAAGTATGCATAATATTGTTTTGCTTGCTCGCTAAAATTTTGCCATAAATTAGCAAGAGCATGAAAGTCGTGGAGTGTGAAACATTGTTTAACAAGTTTGCAAAAATTAGTAAAGGCCTCGGCATCATATTCTATTAAAGTTTGTTTGTAGTCAGCACTCATTGAAGACCAAAAATAATTGCCTAGGGCTGTGGTGGATGCTTTTTCTAGGCGAAGCAAGTGCATTAAGAAATGATTATAAGTATTTCGTCCTTGATCCATGTTTATGATCGTATAAAGTTTTAAGGAAAAAATTAGTATTTATAGCCTAGGAAAATGCAAAAAACTGTGGGTAAATTTCTCCATCGTACAGGTTTGAACACGTCTGAGCAAGTTCCGGGGGAGGGGGTCCCTATATAAGTAGGGGGCACAACCCCGAAATTTCATTCTGCCAAAAATGAAGGTCTGCAAATTACAAAAGATATTCCAAACTTTACCCCTGTGTCCCTAGATCGCAACGTTATAACATAGCCTGTGTTATAGCATAGGCGGAGGGGCTCACAATCTGCTCCCTGGCTTTCTCAGGGCGCAATACTGTAGTGTAGGCTGTGTTGTAGCATGGGGAGGAGGGGTCGCGCGCCAGCCCAGGGCCAGGGGCCCAGGGCCAGGGGAGGGGGGAAATTTCCCTGGGGAAATAACTCAAGAACCAGCGGTCGGATCGGACTAAAAATTTCAGGGTATGTTAAGAATATGTTAAGTATGGTATGTACAAAATTTTAGCGCGCAATGTACAGTATGTCGATTTTTTGTTTACACTGCTCCCAAGAAAAATTGTGTGCACGCGCTTAGGCAGGGGTCCAGAGTCAGATAGGGGACACTCCCGGGCTTAAATATGGAATAATTGTATTGCTATTTTGGCTGCAGAATTATGCTGTAAAATATCGTTTTTAATAAAGCGAATAATGTAGAGGATGGTTAGAGTGCATAAAATTGCAATACAACTCAGAATCTCATTAGAAATTGCACCAAGCTCTTCTGTATGTAAGCATTTTTGTTACTTTCTAGGCACCTTCCCTCAACATTAATTCCGTTGAAATTTTCATCAATTTTCAAACAGCTTTTACATTTAGGTACAAATTTCATAGACTCAAGTTTTGGAAAACAGGTGGTTAAATTCTTCCAATCAGAAACTTGAAAATCGCAGCTGTCTCTCAAAATCATGTTTTGAACTGATCTTGGAAGCCTACTATAGTCTGCTAAATTGTGACACACTATGGTAGACTCATTTGCATAATGATCACAGTTTGGGTCAAACCCATATGTAAAATGTAAAATCACAATTGTTTTTATAGCCGATACCTGAAATGCAATTTGACAATTGTTTTGCCAAATTCAAAAGGCACAGGTTTATCTTGATCACTTTTAATATTCACTTCAATGGTATTGAATGATTTTTTGAGCACAGATATATAATGCGGACTGATATATGCATGATTAACAATATCCATATATTTTCCTTCTATATTCACAACCTGCAGAAGCGGTGCAAAATCATTTCCAACGATTTGAGGCTCAACTATATCGCAATATACGTAAAAGTTATGCATTCCACCCAGCATGTCGAGGTGAATGGTGCGCAACTATGTTTAATTCTTTTTTGACAGTATAATCTATATTGCTAAGCTGGTTCTCTAGAAATCCTAGCATATACATTAAATGCTTTGTCAGCTTTACACTTTGAATATATCCAGTATTGATTGTTAAGTGACAAAATTTCCTATTTTCATCATACTTTATGCCAAAATATTGCATGTAATCAAATTTGTCTATTTGGCTGACCGTTTTTATTCCATTTCTCATGGCCTTGTATAAGGTCATGTATATTTAAACTAGTGGAAAAATGCTCGAAGAGCACTAAAAGTTATATGTTTGCGTTTGTTGGAAGAGTCAAAAGTGGAATACAAGCAGTATTTAGTAACATTAACGCGACAAACAATATCAAAATTCACCAATAAAAATGTACACAATCAACCCAAAATCAAACATATCTCCGCCTTTTTTCATGATCAACTGTCAAAATTACAGCCGTGCTTAGATGACGAAACGGGCGCCCGCAGAGAGCTACATACTAAGATTAAGGGCCTCTAAAATCGCTAAAAAGTTGAAGTACATGCCATATACAATTCCTTTGTTGGCGGCCCTCATAGAATAACTATATTTTTATGAATCAAATGAAAAGGCTGTGACAGAAATTATTGAGTTGATTTTTCAATATACTCAATTAACAGGCCCTAATGTTAAGTTTGGATTGTTTTCGATAAAGCAGAATTTTAGTGAAATTTTCAGATTTCTTTCAACAGATAGGCCTTGAAGATATCGAAAGATAATTAATCATACCAATCATTTAATTACACTCTTAGCTGGTATTAAGCATGATCCTGCTGGGCAAAGCTGAAAATTCTTGCTAATCAAGTAAAGATATATTAACTTTGCCACTAGCCTCTGTTAAGCAAATAAAACCCACATTCCAACACAACAATCTATAAGAAGACAAAATTGAAAATTGACATATGTATAGTGGAAAATACTGCAATCGTTACAGAAGTCGAGAAATCATAGATCTGGGCGCTTAATTTAACTCCAGTGTGAATTTAACCCTCGAGGGTTAAGTGAATTGTATATTATACTTATATCCGCTTTCTGAATGAAAGGGTTAAATCGATAAGGGTTAACTTTTTTCATTTTATTTTGTAAAAATTAACTGTGATACAGATCAGGATTATTTCTGCAAACTGTTTGGTCTTTCATGGTTTGGTATTGTATGAGTATAAGAATTCTAAGGAGGTTTAAATTTTGTGCTGTGAGAAAAGTGAATTCAATTCGTAACATATTTGATGTAAAATGAAATGCAGATTTCACAATTTTCGATGTTTTTAATAACACTGTCAAAATCAGGAAATCGTCAATTTTTTATTTTTATTTTTTATAAAAATTCTGAGCCTGTCTATCATTTCATTATACACGCTCAATTTTGAGTTTGATTCCATTCTTGAATATATGCAGTGGCACATTCAAGAGGGAGCTACTGGGTGTCGCGGCTGCCCCTCCCATTGGTGGCGAAATAGAGAATGGATATTTATTGTGCAACAATTTCAGGTCGTCAACTGTCATAATTCCATATATTTAACACCAATACAAGCATTTCTTACATTTATTCACTTTTTTGATCGAGCCATATTTTGTAATTTTCTTCTATTTTTTCGCACGCTAATCTAAAAATTGTATTATACACTAAATGCTCAAAGGTAACAGAAAATAACGAATAATTCGAGTCTTAAAACGTCTTTCTGTTGAAATTCAACGAATTTTTCGGGGCTTCGCACCAAGTTTTAGCTAAAATTAAAGAAATTTAAACATTTTTTGCACAAAATTGTTTGAACTTGTAAAATTTCTTGCAAAATTTCTATACCACTAAACATGTTGACTAAAAATTCACAGGATAAAACAGCAAAGAAGCGTTAGTTTGCAAGTGAGTGCATGGGTTTTTTATTTATGACTCTTTTGGAAAACTTAGAGTACGGACCACCTCTCCCTACAAAAATCCCCCGTTACTAACTGAACATTATGTAGTTTATAAAGTAGGTCGAACTCAATACGTTCGTTTCAAGTAAAATTCCAATAGTAATAAATGCGAGGTATGCTTGCGCATTCTGGGATTATTCAGATGTTTTGAAATATTGATTAGTTGTGTGCAATGCAAAATTGCAACTGGCTATACCTACAAATGCCATGCATAGGTACACGAATGTGTGAACACATTGAATGCATGAAATACTTAACCCTTGGGCGTTAATTTAACCCCTGAGAGTTATTAACCATAGGGTTAAATTTCATTCGGAAACCACAAAATAGCAGCAAAATTCATTTTTGGAGGGTTCTATCGATTTTTTTGGAAGGAGGATTTGCCGAATTCTCAGGATCCCGACCATAGATGGGCACAATCCTGAAAAACATAATTCTATAAATTCTTCTCAAACAGACATGATAAAACAATTTAGGAACGATGAGATACCAATTAAAGTTACATACACAATTAGGCACATAGAGTATGGGAGTCTATTCTTGTTTCTTGAAAAAATGTCATTTTCTGCATAAATCCTGTAAAGAACAGCACCCATTTAGATGCAAAAAGCACTTAATGTTGTTTAAAAATTACTATTTACAACTGATTTAAAATGAAATTATTTCAGAAAAGTATGCCCAAATGATATGGACACGAGGCTCTTTTCAGAATGGTCCTCTGAGCAAATCTTGAATAGTCATTCGAACCAAAGCATTACACAAACTAAATATTCATTCAAATCTCTGTCATTCGTTTTTCCTATATGAATCATCAATACACATGACGTTGTAAACTTTTTGACCCAACAAAAACTTTTTGTCAGGCTAACGAATAAGAGATAAAATCGAGAATGTATAGTCAAGAATAACCTAGATGGATTTGGGCATTTTTACAACAGAAAGCTGTCTTTAGTCAAATACGGTCCAAACATATACAAATATAGTCCACACCTTAAAAAACCTTTTTGTTTTCGCTTAATATTTACTGTACAACCACCCTAACCTTTAGAGTTATATCCTCAGATAAGGATTTTGGGGACCAATGAAAAAATCGGACATTTTTTTACAGAAAATGAGGCAAAATAAAGGCCCAAAATCGATGAAAAATGAAGATTTTTTTCCAGTGCCTTAAATGACGAGAAAGTGCGTGATAAAGTACTTTTTAAACTCTATTTTAGCGCCTATACCAGTTTTTCAGCTCATTTTGGCTCCAAAAAAGGTTTTTATTTACTTTAAGTCGCTAAAGAGCTAAGCAGCTTATATCACATCATGAAAAAAGGCGGAGATATGTTTGATTTTGGGTTGATTGTGTACATTTTTATTGGTGAATTTTGATATTGTTTGTCGCGTTAATGTTACTAAATACTGCTTGTATTCCACTTTTGACTCTTCCAACAAACGCAAACATATAACTTTTAGTGCTCTTCGAGCATTTTTCCACTAGTGCCCAACTTTTGACTATCTCGGTTTACGAGATTGTTTGTGTCATTTCACTGATTGATACTTATGTATATGTTGTGTTGGGTGGTTTTCAATGGCGGAGATGCTAACCCGAGGTCCTTCAAATGGTCTGATGTACGTGCAATGTTTACTATATGTGACATAGAAAATCAATACGAATATTCAAAAATGCATACAAAGTAGCCTACGTGACTTTAACACTCAATTTCAAACTCAAGAATTAAGAAACCCAAAGTCCACGTGCAAATCGACTAGATCTCATCTTTGATTTATCGTAACTACTTTTGCGTTAATCGCTTTTCCTAATTTACCTTACTTGGTTGATAAAAGCCGCGCAAGTGTTAATTTGCCTATGTTCAGATTTGCCCTTCCCTATTTTCTTAACACTTGCTCACATATGTTTTGTATCGTTATAATTTATTGCTCGAAGTTTTTCCAACTTATTTTTAACGAACCATTTGCGTAAGTAGTGTATTTTTAGGCATTAAAGTATTGTATAAATACTGAATGCGTTTTTCGTTAAGAGTTCAGTTTTTTTGGTTCTTTTGCACTTAATTTGTGTTCGGGCTTTATTATATTCGATTACTATTTGTTTAATAAATTATATATTGAAGATGTTTAAGAGGACTTCACGTAAGTAATAGATACACTTCTAAACTAGCGTTATCCTTGCGTTACATATAGATAGTGATGTAAAAGTCATCTGGATCTGATCTTTTTATCCAGATTCAGATCCAGATCCAGATAATCTGGATCTGGATCTGGTTATTTTCTTATCTGGTTATCTGATCTGGATCTGGATCTGCCAGAAAATCAGAACCCGATCTTTATCTGGATCTGGATCTGTTTAGTCAAGTTATATCTCGTTAAACAGATCAGAAAGTTATTTTTTCGCAATGGTATTCTTTCTGTTTTACAATTTACTGTAGGTGGATTATCTAAGTAGTTGTAGCCTTACATGCACGTGGGGGTGGGGGTCTGCTGATGGTTTGACCCCCCAGATTCATGCTGACCCCCCAGAATGGCCAAAGAGTGATGCTGACCCCCATAATATTTTGGTTTTATAAAAATTTTCAACTGCAGAAAAGTAACTTAAGTGATAAAAAATGTATTGAAGGTTGTTTTTTCACATAAATGATCATCAGAATTGACTTTTGAGAGACTTTTTTGCCTAAAAATGGGAAAATTTTAAATTTTTTTCGAAAAATTTTTGTTGAAAAAATTGTTTTAGTGGATGCGCGACATCAAGAAACGTCTAAGAACAATGTTTTTAGTGCCCATGGGCCATTTTTATCCCTTTTTAGATGCAGCTGTCATTTTTTATGAATTTTAATAGCGTGTTTATTTGTTGAATCAAAATTAAAGAGGTTTCTTCATAGTATTGCAATTTGTGTTGTTAGGTAATGTATCGCTTGTGTTATTTGGCAGTGATATCCCCCTGAAATAATACACCCTTTTTTTCTTACAAGCTATCAAAAGAAGCATTTGTTTCTCCTGTTTAACCATAATGTTACCAAATTATTGACATACATACGTTCCTGTGAAAATTTAATTCTGTTTTGTATATAAACTTGTCAAGTAAAGCTGTTGTAATAAGTCTTACATTTTTCATGCCTCAATTTTGTTGAATTTTTACTCATGCTTACTTCAACTGTTTCCCTTGCTGTACACTTCAACCTTTCAGATTTATTATTTACTATCAGCAGAGTTGGCACGAGCTGACCTTTTGGGTTTTTGTGGGTGCGAAAATTCCCGATTTTAGGGTTTTTGGTATATGTCCACACCACAAAATCGGCTAAAGTGAAGGCAGTAACATTGGGAAATCGGGCAAAATTGACTGATTTAAATTAATTAGCAGTTGCTTTGTCCAGAAACAACAAAATCACTGCCCGGAAACCAGTTTCTGTGAAATATTTTGAAAATTAAGGAGATTTTTCTTCAATTTTTTTTGTGTAGATGCTGGCATAATCTTTATCGAGGCTAATGCCAACAGACTTGGAAACACGGCTGAGTTTTATAATGATTACAAAAATACCTA